>CACRXP010000066.1:1577035-1599865 GCA_902702965.1 Spirometra erinaceieuropaei
CAACCGCCGGTTACACCACACATCCACACACTCCCTACCCTCCTCCACCATCACCAACACACATCAACACTTACCCACCGCATGCACCAACTGCCACCTTCCACGCAAGTGGGAAGTGTGCATCTCGTTTCGGTTCCCACGTGGCTTCGGCTGTACGGGTGATTTGAGTCCGAGACTATCCCGACACTTCAAGTGTCGTGGATAGGAAGGTTGCTGATTGATGCCCGCTCTCGGTTCACGCAGTTCGTCGCGTTGTGTGTGTGTGCTGTTTGGAGTGGCGGACTGGTGGGCTGGGGACGGGCTGAAGCAGCACCTTCCACGACCCTCTCACGCAAGTGGGAGACACGCCGTTCTACCCCCGTTGTGTGAAATCCTGGTGTTTGTGTGTGTATGGGGGGCCAGGTCGTGCTGTGGCGCGCGCAGTCACGGTCAGTCGACCGTGGCAGCCACCGCGCCCATCCACCATTCCAGTTTGCCGACCGGCTCGGACGGCAGCTGGAGTGTGGGAATGGGAAGGGAGAGTGAGGTCGACGACTCAGCGCACTTTTTCCTCACTATAATCAATCTGACGCGCTTGAAGCTATCACGGTGCGCTAAAAGCCGTGGCTTGGAAGGTTGCCAACTGACGGGGTACCTTGGACCTCCTCCTTAACGGGAGGCGGTCTGAGAGTCAGGCTGCAATGGCTCCTTTTTAATGTGGCCTTTATGGCACTCCCACCACAGTGTGGGATCCGAGCCAGGCGTTAGCGGCACGCCTAGGTGCGGCTTCGGCCGTGCCAGCCTCCAAATCTCTGTTGTGTTGGTTGAAATCCTGGTTATTGTTGTGTGGACCAGGGGGTGTGGTGGAAGGCTAAGGTGAGGATCCGTCCGAGCCATCCACCTGCGGCCTCCCTCGTCTCCGGTCTTCTTGACTCTGTCTTGACACCGGACTCGGGCGAGGGAGGTGGAGAGAGTGTAGGTAGATGCAGCGCAAGTCTACTGGCACTATAAACCCCTGCGCAAGTCACCGTCCCTGCTCCAACCTGCTGTGGGGCACACGGTGGACATCATCGAAATCGATGGTCGAACTGTCAAGTATTAATTTATACATCAGTCAGTCTTCTTTTTAAGAACTCTCTACATGGGGACGCAGCTTGGACAGTTTGCGCTAACAAATCAGTCTCCTGCCGGACAGCAAGAACAAGTTGAGCTTATCCACTAGTTACTGAGTAAAACTCAGAACATGCAGGAAATAGGAACCACAAGAGCTGGCACGTACAATTATGGACAAACTTCATGTGGTCCTCGAGGTGGGATATGCAGACGAACTTGCTGGGGCAAATCTCACAGGCAAACACGTCTTGACCAGTGGGCAGGCAGGTATCGGAAACAGAATCTAAAAGACAGAGGGAGGGGGGGCAGAGTCCAGTGGAGAACTACAAGCAAAGGCATCCAATACGACAATAAGTATTTATCCAGTCTTTGGAGTCGATGAAGGTCCACACCCCATCCTCAATGGTGGGAAGACGGTTAATGAATCGGACGCTCTAGAGGGTGGGACACAGGTTCACATAGCAGTAGCACAAAATGGTCTACTCGGACAGCAGTACAGAATATAGGTTTGGCATCATTCCTTGCATCATAGGTTCTGAACCCCTTCAGGGTGTAGCGCAGCGATTATCAAACACTAATCAGGAAGCGTCATTTACGGGGAAAAGGCAGGCCGAAATGCCAGTCCCTGGATTGCAGGTCAGTTTTGGCCAGCCATACCCCAAAACCTTTAGCAAAGTCTAGACTCAAAGCTGGTGTTCAGTGAGCTGGCGCGATTTCAAGGCCGCCTATGAGTGCTCAGCCTTGGACAGGGCAAGAACTGCTTACTGCGGCCCTCGTAAATAGTGCATTAGGGTTGCTAATTGTTTCGCTTCGATAGGTTAAATTAATTAGGTCTTTGTGGCAGAATACTGACAGATTTACATTGCAAATACGAGCATCTGCTGTTCGACGTGCGGTTAATGTATGTGACTTTCTGCTGACTAGTTTTATCATGCTTTTTGTTGTGGTTAATATCAACTTATGTTTATATAAGCTGCTTTACTGTCTGACGTACGAGTCGGTAAGTTATCCGGCGCATAACCCAATCCTACGCTCGCAGTGCTCTTATTATAAAACTATAATTATATCAGTGGATTTGGCACTTGTCGGCACGTTTTCAACCAAGTTGACACTGTCCAGTATTTTGAGTGGCTTTCTTAATAAATTATAACCATACTAGGAGCTTTCGCTGGCAAAGATCATATCAGCGGCTTTACGGCCTGTGTAGTCACTGCATAGCTGGATAATGATGACATGGCAAATTCAAATGTGTGAATTTCTGGGTTGGTTATCGAGAAAAAGTGGTCAGTCACTTCAGCGGGTTATATTCAATTGGTGTGCAGCTCTGGAACTAAAACACCGGCATCACTCTAATCGCAGCACTTCATAAAAAAAATCAGTCTAAACCTGACTCGGGACTTCGATCTAAGCTTCTCGAGAATAGTGTGTGTGTGCACATAGCAGGTCACACTGGGTGTAGGCTTGCCAGCGTGCAATGCACCACGCAGTTTGATTGGCTGTTCTCTACTATTCGCAAACACCCGATGTGATTTTGTCCTGAATGTACTTAGTTAGTCGACCGACAGGAGATAGGATAATACAAAATTTTTCCATCTGGAATTGTAACATTTAAGTATTGAAGGATAATTCAAGTCAATAAGTGAGTCAGAACAAGCAGGAAGCACCCGCTGTATATCCTGACACGGAAGGACCGAGGATGGTTATCTTTAAAAAAAATTCTTCCTACTACTTCGCGTTTCAGTAGGCGAGATTGCTGACCCGATCGAGCAGACTGAAAGGCGGTGCCAGAGTGAGGGAAAACGTCGAGCAGAAAGACGCAAAAACACGACGAGTTAGTGTGGCAGCAAAAATAGTCATCCCTTAAAGAGTATCATCGGGCATGGAGGAAGGATGCCAATTTCACGAAATAAACATGGAGTGGGGATGCAAAGTTGTTTGTGCTGATCATATAGAGGTGTCTAAATGCAACTTAAACAAAGAAACATGCGTACTTTCAAATCACACAGAGAGGAATGACATCAGATGTTTTCGAAGCAGGCAAGGCCGAAATGTGCATACGAATGGCCGAAGTGACTTTAGGAGTTAATCTACGTCAACTAACGTTTACATAGTCGCGCAAAACCAGCGAATCAACACGACAGGCAGCAAGAGAGTAAAAAGGACGATAAGGCTAAAAATGAAGCCAATAACGAGTCATATGCCAAAGACTCTCCTTTTGCTGAAAGTCAAAAGAGATAGGTAAGAAAAGTAGTATTACCGCGACTATAGCTGCTTCTAGGGCCGCTAACACGAAGACACCTTATGACTCGTCCAAGCCCGGTCAAAGGCTGGTAGACCAAAAAGAGCGAGCCCCACATCCAGCCCTTCCCCCTGTCACAATCACAGCCGAATCATTAGCCCACATAACCGCATCAACACCGTCGTCATACACATTAGGATCAGTAAGATGGTGTTTGCTATTAAACGGTTCGTAGATACCTGATGCGCGGGAAATTAAGATCTGTATGAGTAAGAGTCAATTAATGAATACACTACGATACCATGTGTGGCAACGCGTAAGCCCCACAACGAACTCTGCATAGAGGCAAGTGCAACAAGTGACGACAGGCTCTGAAATCCAGGCCCCCCTTCTCTTCCCTCCCCACCCGCAGATGACAGTTTTTCATCACTGTGTCACCACATGTAAGTGTACTCTTCATCACATATAGATGCTGTCTGCTGATGCCGTCTCTGGAAAATATATTGTCTGCAGAATTTTAAAACCTGCGTGGCGCAAATCTACAATTGGCGGCCGGTCGTTCTGCGGCGCCAATCTCATTGAGGTCGCCGGCCATTGGTGTTTAAGCATCGGCACGTGAAACGGCTGCCCACGCTCCGGCTGTGCTGTCGTGCACACCCTGAAGTGTGCTTCTCGTCGAAAATTCCTATCGTCACAAAGGGCTCACCTTCACCAGGAGACAGGGTTTGAAAGCGATATAGAGTTAAAATGGGCGACTCGTCTTGAAAAAAGAGAGGACTAACCGGCGTGGAATTTAAACTTGTGTTTTTGCAGACTTAATGCACTTGCGAAGGCGACGCTGCATTCAGGACACCGAAAGGTAACGCCACCTACAAAAGGAAGGGGTGTTAAGGTGAAGTAGGCCAGTGCAGCAATAAGTGGAGAAAATGGAATGCCCTGAGACAAACTCAAGAACCCTCGGGAGGGCTCAACAGTGCGATGCGAGAGTTCTCGTAGTCGAGACACTGTAGCAGACGGTTCTCCTTCCACGTGGGACCAGACAGGGGAGCGGGGCGCGCAGCGTGATGTGTCTTCTGCACAGCCAACGCAAATGGACAATAAAAGCAGAGAAAAAGCGCAGTGGGAAGACTGCGAGGGAGACCTAAAGGCTGGATGATGAGGACAATACATAAGTGGTCCCAAACCGCGACGACATTCAGTGTACTCCAGATGAAAAATGGTCGATGACTCTTTACAGAATTTGGCTGGGGCGACGTGGACGCAGGGCGCAGCTGGCCCAGAGTTGGCTAAGATCCTGATCCACTTTTGGTGAGCATGCCACTCCAAGGAGCGGGAGAAAAGGCGGAAATACCACTTGAAAGACTACGCGTACGCATCTCACTACAAGGTTGTCACGATGGTACTGTGACAATCCGTGCCCGGGTCGCTGGCGCGGCCACTCGTCTATGCCGCCTTCGGTCCGCTTAGCACGCCTTTCAGTCACTGCTTGCGTGTGTGCGTGACAGTCGTCGGACTCCTCGACACCGTGGCGCCTATCGGTATTTCTCTCTTCACCGAATGGTCGTAGCCAGACGAAGCTCAGGTGCATGCACTTCGGTCGTTACCTGCCAGTTTAGAGTCCCTGCTGCAACTGATTGCTGAGCTGCGCGCGTACACTCACTCGCCTTGATAAAGTCTGTTTATCTAATTGTCGTCCCTGCCTTTGGATTTAGTAACCATCGAGTTGTCCACCACCGTACGTCGACAAGCTATGATCCCATCAAAACACCAGCCCTTCCTTTCCAATCTACGATATGGTCGGGCGGTGACGCTAGACAACTTTCCACTAGTTGTCAATCATTGTACCTTGACGGTACTACGTTCTGCGGCCTCGACAGTTTTATTCAGACACCTGTGCGATTACAAGATGGCCAACTAATCCTGATACGATGTACACCTTTAAATAAACAAACACACCAGCGCGGAGAGGCGCTGATGAGATCTAATGGCGGTAATGTAAGAGTTACTACATCTCTGGACGTCCTAAAACACTTTTTGGCTTATGTCACTGCCGGTACATTCGAGTTTCATTCCCTTTTGCAAATACATTACTCTGCAGCTATCTGCCTGGCGTCCCAATGGACACTCCTATGCAGGAAAATAGACAAAGTTATGCCAATTGAAGCAGTATGTGGGAACCCAAAAGGTCGTCTGAAAAAGCGACGGTGTAGTAAATGGATATAAAGCATTACCGAGTGGTGGTCCTCCTTAGTTTTTGTGCAAAAATCTTCCAAGACCACGCAAGCATATGGCTTAACGTTGTGTACAGTAGCCGCCCTACCTCATGAAATGTTAACTAAAATGCTGAAAGGATTAAGTAGGCGGGGTTGCAATACTGACTAGCATGCCGCATAGTCTCAAGATATTTCAGTCACGCCAGGATAAAGTCTTTTGAACGAGCATCCTTCCGGCCGCCTTGAAGCACCACACTCGGAAAAAATAACTATTTAAGCAATATTATCCTCCTATCTTTTTCTGATGCTTCATAAATCAAATAGTACTTTATAGAAAACATGGACAAAGTATTCCATACGTAGGGAAGAAGGCGGTCAGAGCGCCGGGACTATTTTTTAATTCGTCTGAACTTTCGAACTTGTACAGGAGTCTACCATCAGAGGCAAAAGCGACAACAAAACGAGCAACAGCTAAAGAAGGTAAGCGCCAATTAAACATCAAAGAAGAAAGGCTGAAGTTGACTGCGCCGGGCTCGGCATGCCAACACTAGATCCCGGCGTGGGCATTCATCTTTGTGACCGCGAAGTTAAACTCGTGACCCATTGCGTAAGTGTGAGCAGACACTGGTGATAATCCGTCATCCAGTCTTATAGCCAGCTTGTGCTAGCGTTCAGTCTGGCCTGTGTAAATACAGGAGCAAATTAGGCACGGGATGCGATACACTACGTTCGACTGCTCACTGCGACTGAATCGGATCTTGATTTCCATGATTCCGCTGTGCATGCTGTTTCTGGGTCAGTGTGTGATTCCGATATCCAGTCCCCCAACAATGTGCTTAGTCGTCTCTGGCACGTCCTTCATGGATGGCAGAGCACGCCATACCATAGTTGTTGTCTCTGGATGGGTCCTCCGGGGACGAACATGTAGTCGTCGGCTAATAAATGCCTTCGGACGGCTGTTCCGCATATTTTGGTTGTGGAGATATCGGGTCTCATGTGCATTTTCTTCCGGGTTGCTTCAATGAGTCTGAATCCGTTTGATTAGTGTTTTCACACGGCTCTGTTTGTGAACCACGAGATGGTCGTTGCAAAAACTAAGATATGCGGTGTTCTTCGCCTTCTTGAAGACCGTTGTTCCAATTGCACCGTCGGGACTTCGCCCGACGAGCACATCAAGAAATGGGCAGCTGTTGCTCCCATTTGCGTACCTTCGTAAATTGCATAACTGGGGAGATCGGACTGCGCAGATTACGGAAATTCCGCAACATGTTCATCCTGACGATGATAAGCGTGTCGTCCACACAAAAGATCGGCGTCTGCTAGGTGAAGCTAATCTTATACAGCTCCTGTAGGACCAGTTCTTCCACTAAAGCGGGAGATTAGAGGGCCCATCGGAGTTGCCTTGATCTGCTTCGCGCAGAAAGATAATGTAGGTTTTTGGCAAAATCCGAACAGCCTCACAAGGTGCTGAATTTGGAGCGGGTTCTGAGTCTCGTCATGCCAAGTCTTCTTTCGCCAAACTCAGCGGGATAGATGTGAATAACATCACGCCAAAAAGACCATGACTTCATCGTCCGACCTCGGAAGTCTACATTTAATTGGGCGGCTGATTGGACTGAGGCATTCGGGCAGCCATGAAGAAACTTCAGTCCCGAGTACATTCATTTTGTACTCATTTGACAGCAAATTACGTCTTCTTAAAGTAGCATACTTGAACAAAGAGTATCCGTTGTTTCAAATAAAGTTTGCAACTATGAGATCTTACTTTAACATCGTATTTGACGGTTTATCGGTGCTGTTTATGAAGTACAAGACATAGTCCGCACCCATTTTATAAGCCCTACATAATGCCTTCTTAATAGCATGCATGGTTTTCCTTGCACGCGGGTTTGGAAACCCTAAGCGCCGGTGCAAATGCAGGATGGGCTCGATAGTATTCGGAAATAGAAAGTGTTTTAAAACCCAAAGATACTCTTCCTTCAACTATATAATTTAAAGCAAACATAATTTTCAACCTAATGAGCACAATAAAGAGTATTTTCGTGCATGTTTCCCGTTAAATATGTTTAAAGGCGCAAGGGTAGGAAAAATAGGTCGGACAAACCTATGCTATTTAAGTGGTCAATGCTAACTGAGTGTGGCTTTTGCCAGCAGCGTAAAGAACCTTATTCAAAAGCCAGCATCTTGGCGTGACTAAAATATCTCGGGATTATGGCGCAGTGTCATTATTTCTACAACGCCGACATAAGCAGCCTCAAATAATCGAAAAAAAAACAGTTTAGAATTCCGATCGACATTTCGTGAGATAAACCACCTACAGCAAACGGTTGAAGCACAGACAACTCAGGACGAAAACTGGCCGATTATACGATTAACCTCCTTCAACCAGCTGCACCACAGACCAACGACAGCGACTAGACCTGAAGCTGGCATTCCGATGAGACCACCAGATATGACCGAAACAGTCCGTGTTTTAGCATCCACCATTGCTGTCGGTTCAGGAACGGATAGTATCACCCGGTTCCTTTATGGCCCGAAAGTTGGTCAAAGAAGGCTGTCCATATCATGAGAGATGATGGCTGGTTGTAACTGTAAAGCCAATCACACCTGTATGCTCCCATCGCACTTCCGCAACCTCTCTCCTTAACCCTTCCCAACATTCTACGAGTACGGCATGAAAACATGGCATAGTGTTGCTGATCGAATGGTCTGAAATCAGACGTAGAAAATCTTGGCTGAGTGGCTACATCCACCGCTTCGTGGTTTAGAGCCTTAGGTTGTGGTCTGCGGTATTACGGCCTGGGTAAGGCAACGAACTCTCCTAAAGTAGATGTCGTAACTTTAGTGTATAGAGTAGTGGGTGAACCTTAGCGCCCTCAAAACGGACCACGCGGCAGATGCATCTCCGTTCTTGCTGACTATGTCCTGACACTGGATACAGGTGGGGAAGGACAGAGCGCGGTAGATGCCGTGTAAGTCCACGCTCACTATAACCTCACTCACCGTGCCTGTCCTACCTTGCTGCGGAGCAAACGGTGGACATCGACGGCAACGACGTTCGAACTGTCGGGTGTACCATAACCACCATAGTAATCATGGCCCAGTTCTGTTTTGGAGGACGCCGGTAGGAGACGCTTACTCCGTAACGAAGCTCGGAGGCGGTCGGGGCCCCCCAACGCGCGTCTGTCCCCTAGGGTGGTGCGGGCTGCAGTTAGTGTCAGCTTGGTCATTTGAGTGGGTCATTTTTGAATTTATCAGCGCCTGTGATTTGCTGTCCTAGAGGCCGCACGTGCGCAAGATCACATGATTCCTAGCATGTGTCTGAGGTGTCAGGCGCGCCACAGAGTATTCACTGTTCATGCCAGTTCAACCCGTGATGGGAGAAGTTCTACTGTTGGTCACCGAAGATGTCCACCATATGCGCCACAGAAGGGTGGGCGTAGGGACAGTGACTTGTGATGAATTTGTTTATAGTGAGAGCAGACCATCGCTGGGCCCGGTGTCAGTACAGAGTCAAAAAGACCAAAGGTGGGCCACTGGCGCAGTAGGAGCCTGCACCCAGGCGTGCCATTACACACTCCCCTGTATGGCATTTTTTATGAATGCGCAGCTCCATAACGCGTACCGGACCCTGATCTGGCTCTCCTGTTGGTGCAGCTCAACTCTCGCGTGAACGTCTGAAGGGGAACGCAATGGGAATATAAGGTCAAACGTATCCACTTGCATGCATATCAACTTCCATCCTCAATGCCCACGACAATCGATTACCTAACCTGGAGTTCAAGTGAGTCCGATTCAAGCCGATGGTGACAACTATTATATATGAAAACGAATCCCATCCAAAATAGTAGACGGATTTGCCTTCAGATATCAAAGTTCTCGCTCCCCCTCCCCCCCCTACCAAACGACCCGCATGCTGAACAAACATCCCGGATCGCAAGTCTGGCCCAATCATCATTCAGTGAACTGTAATAAGGATCGATCGAGGACCGCCAACGTCCACTACGGATTTACCGCCGAGTGTAACAGCAACATAAGACGAAACAGAAAAGCAACTCCACTGCTTCTCAGCGGAAGCACACGAACTATAGTGGCGTATTGGTTTAGGTAACCAAGCTACTTTTCAAACGCTCTCTACCATCCCTGTCACATGACGCTCATTCAGCAGAAACTATAGACACAAACTGATAAGGCAGAGGGAATAGAAGAGAATGAGGGAAGAATAGGAGCCAGTACCTTTATGAAAGTACTTGATGTGGCTGCGAAGGTGTGAGGAACTGGAAAAGTGCCTCTTGCAGAGGGTGCAGGTGCGTTGAAAGAGGGCCGTGGAAAGGGCCTTTACGGGTTCTGAAAAGGACAAAAGGTCAGCAAAATAGAGAGGATAGCCGGGTCGGACGCGGGAACGTGGACTCCCCGTAATACAGGTGGACTCGTGCTAAATCCCCATAAATCTAACCCTGACATTACAGTAGGTGGGCTAAATTATGAGATGTCAACCGAAATTCCGAAATGCGTTTTCTTTTCGAAAAGATTAATTAAGTAGGGTTGTAAAACTAGTCAGCCTGCAACATAATTCTATAATATTTCAGTTACTTCAGGATGACGGCTGTCGAAAGAACTTCCTTCCGGCTACATGCAAAAAGTATACTCTGTAAAAAATTACTACATAAGTAGCATGAACTCTTCTCATTGATCTTCGCTGACCCTAAATGTCCAATTATAGTCCATGGAAAATATGCATAAAAATATTCATTATTTTGCTCATTCGGTAGATAATTACGTCTCCGTATAATTTTGTACTCCAAGGAGGGACATAATTCGGTTTTAAAAAAGTTTCTAATTGTGGGGCTTTTTAATACCATGAAATTGCCGTTCATAAATCGTCATATCTCTGCATTGACCAATGTGGTTTGTAAAATTAACAATATGGATCAAGCCCAATGCTTAAACTTATGAACCCTATATGATCCCCCTTTATTACCGTAGAGAAATGTGTGGCTTCCCGTACGCGGAAATTATACGGTTTGTAGTTCGGAAACCCTGAATCCATGCGTGACGGTAGAGCGGATTAAAAATTATTCGGGAATTTGAAAACTTTTTTAAAACCGAATTATGTCCCTCCTTCGAGCATAACATTGGAGGAAGACGTAATTATCTACCGAATGAGCAGAAGAATGAATATTTTTATGCATGTTTTCCATGAAATATAATTAAAGTTTTTGGGGCATCGAAACTCATGCGAAAAATTCACGCTACTTAAATAGTCATTTTTACAGGGTGTAGTTTTTGCATGCTGCCGGATGGAAGTTCATTCGAAAGCCGGCATCCTGAGGTAACTGAAATATTATAGAGTTATACTGCAGGCTGACTAGTTCCACGACCCTACTTAATCAACCTTTTCGAAACGAAAACGCATTTCGGAATTTCGGTTGAAATTTCATGAGTTAGCCCACCTACTGCATCTCTAACCGTAACCCTAAAACTATCGTTATCCCTAAACCTAACTCTAACTCCGGAATTTAGGACAGGACCGCCTGTTATACGGGGCTCCATATTCTCGTGCCCATCCGACGGCCTAGGAAGTTATTAATTCGACAGTCGACGATGGCCTTACCTTCGTGTACATGTTGGAGATGTCTGCTGAGATTTCTAGGAGTGGTGTAGAATTGGCCACAGTGTCGACAAGTGAACCGAGAGTGCGAGGTAACCACTTTCGCGTAAGCGGGCGTCTTCGTGGGGTCAACTGCGCTTTGTGGAAATGCAAACAAAAAATAAAGATGGGGGCATAAACGGCAAACTGCCAGTCAAGCAGGGGGGAGGGGGGGGCGACCAGCAGTCACGGCGACAACGGGTCAAATCGTCGAGTAATCATCATGCCAAGAATCAACAACGGTGATGAAATCAGGACAATTAACGACTAGGGTACGGATCGAGAAGCGATTGTCGCATCAACTACGACCACCACCGATGAATACGAGTGCTGCAGTATAAAGTAGACGTGTGGTCGCCACATAACCGCACCTTATAAATACTGCCCCATATTGTCCGCGTTTCTGACCAAAGACTCTACCGAACAACGCCTGCTTGCATAAATCTAGTAGGCAGTTCTGGATTCTCGCTGCAATTTTTTTATAAAAAAGGCGAATATGAGAGCACAAAAGCACGTTTTACATAAATGCATCTCCATTTAACCGGTAGCTCGATACCAACACTGCAGGATGAGGTGGCACGCTGTTAAACGGAGGATGTTAGAGCGAATCCGTGGAGGCGGTAAGGATTCCACCGGCAACTGCTGGTAGGCTAGTGGGACTTTAAGTGATGTTCAGGCAAGTCGAAATTCCAAGATACCGCATCGTATGCGAATGTGCTAGAACTAAGCTTTTTTCTTTCGATCGCAGATTTATTCAGTTGGCCTATATTCAGCAAAGCTGTAACAAAAACTTTCAAAAAATGTAACTTTCATAGAGTGTGCAAATAAATGTCAAGGACAAACTATCGGTTTGGAACGCAAATGTAAGAAAGATACCTTCACAAACTTCCCCAAGTGCAGCCAGTCCGCAATGAAAGCAAATGTTCGTAAACATTTTCTTCAGAGAAATAGCTTAAATTAATGCCCAATATTGAAGCAAGCATGTATTTCGCCCGATGTTAACAACAATTTCTGGCCAACACGACGTAGCAACCGTTGAGAACAGATGGGGACATATGAGGCGAAAATGAGGAAAAACAAAATCAACTGTTACACAACGCGCTGATGTGGTGGCGGCGCACACTGATCCGCCCTGGTTGCGGATCAGATTGGCGGATAAGCCAGAAATGGTCAACCCAGTCTAACTAGTCTTTGCTGATAACGTTTGTCGAATGCTTTAAGATGTCAATAATTGATCTACTGGTATGGCATAATGTCTACATTTAAGCAAATGAACGCACTGGAAATTTGCCGCACAATAGACTGTAACGTCTAGAACGCTGCACCAATTTTAAACTTGAGCAGGCAAAGCTTTCCAAGGCAACTGCGTCGTGCTGCTGATGATGATATGCCTACAACAATGGGAAAATCCCCTAAACTGTAGTTTAGGAAAGGCCGTCGACTGTACGAAAATCACGCAAGTAGCAGGTCAGTCCTACCTGAAGGGTTGTGCATGCACCCTCATGCTGCAACGGCTCGTCCTCGATGTTAAGAGATCTGAGTAAGTATAGTCTGTTTTGTGCTTGCGTCCAACGTTTGGGTTACGGAACATGTTCGTCTGTGGCGTCTTGGAATTCAATGCAAGACGCATTGCGATCGGGAATATACGCTGAAAGCAGTCCCGGCAAGACAAGAGAGACCGGAATGACCATTTCTGACTTTTAACCGTCGTCGATCAGGTTTAAGAACACTCGGAACGCGTCGTTTATCTGTTCGGTTTCGAAAAAGCTTCTGCAGCTGTTTGATGTTTCCATTTTCAAATTTTTGATATAATTCGCTTCCTTGAGACAAGCAAGGAGTCCAAAGGTTCAATACCTACGTTTCTCTCAAATAAACTGAACTTAACAGACATAAAGAAGCGGACTATCGGAAACATCAGAAAGAGTATACGCAAAAGGTGGAGGGGTCACATGCACCCAGTTCTGCGACAGATAGTTTCTTAGCAAGGGTCACATATTACGCGGGCTGCCACAGGGCGAGTCTGTGTGGAGCCCGTTGGTTTCGCGGTAAACACAGCTTAACGGTGCTGCCTATGCTTAACCGCAGCCCAATACAATGCGAGCGAACATGGCAGCTCGCCGTCCGTTTATAGTGAGAAGTGTCTATATCGATGAAGAACGCACTTCCAAAAAATGTCAAGATTACCAATAGCAACCGACGGAACAGCGGGTCCATGGCTCATTGGTAAGGGTATTGGACTTAAACACGCTTGATGGTCAACGAAAGCGACATCGAGGCCCAGGTAAGGCAAAACCTGCGCTTGGATGAGACCGGCTGACAACAGTTAAAAGCCAGAAACTGTCATTCCAGTCTCTCTTGTGTTGCCAGGACTGCCTTCAGCGTATATTCCTCGTCGCCATGTGACTGTATACGAGGGCTCACCATTGAATTCCAAGACGCAACAGGCGAACATGTCCGTAAACCGAACGTTGGACGCACGCCAAACATACAAAACAGACTTTACTTACTCAGATCTCCTAACATCGAGGACGAGCTGTTGCAGCCTAATCCTTAGTCCTAAGACCACGTTTTACGGCCAAATGTCACGCCTTGCAAAAAACTCCCTTTAAGAGGTCATGACAACTTTGCGTCAATTGGATGTCAGTTGTGAGGAGCGTGAGTTTGCGGCCAAATCCTTCTCACCTGCTGCAGAAACAAGAGTTAGTCCAGTCAGCTGGAAAGCAGGGCGAGCCCAACAGAGTGGGGGGGGACCTGGCACATAGATCTTGTCCACTAGGAGGCCGAAACCTCTTGCGGGCACACATCACATGCCGAAGGGCTACCCTACAGCATGTACTGCCCGGGGGAGACGAGAAGGGAGGAAGGACTGAGAGGGAGCGAGTGTGCTTACCGTTGTGGACGTGAAGAACATGCCTGTGCAGTAGGGAGGAACGGTTGTAGGTCTTAGTGCATTGAGCGCACGCGAAAGGCTTAAGTGCTGCAAAGGGAGGAAGGAGAAGAGGATACGAGTAAGACGGAGGCGCGTATTTTTCCGACTGAATAAGATGCAAGACAGTTCTTGGATTCTCTAAAGGTGCTTGACGGGCGGAAAAAGCATATGAGTGGAACACGAACATCAGCAACGATTTGAGAAAGACGTCGGCGAGCCTCAGACACTGGTCTCCACCTCATTTTTTGAGGCGAACGAGCAATAAATTCTAAGGAGCACCAACAGGCTATTAGATGACTAACAGAGAAAGCCGGAGTTGACACCCAAAGATCAAAAAAGAAACAAAAAGTGCGCTCAATATGCTTAGGCAGACTCGAAAAATCATCTTCCATGGGACACCAGTAGTTCGATCGGGCCTTTATCCAGTAATGACGCCCCCCCCCCTCCCCAAAATGGCATTTTTGCGGTGTGTCAACCTAAAGAGAGGGGGCATAGCAAACAACATACACCAGGTGCAGGAAACCCAAGAAAATTATCAAACTCGTGGCGAACACTTAAGAACTAGGTTTTCAGTCGACTAACTCTGAACCACTCCCAATGTGCTAGCGGCGTTAGACTTACGGCAGCAACCCTGAGCTAGTGGGACAAGTGATGGAGTAGGTGGTTTTTTGTTGGTCGACTTAATAATAATGTCCCAACTAAACGAAAAAATTAACTCGTTGGAGTGAGGATTCTCAAGAAAAAGTGGTAAAAAGCCTCAGTTTCCACCCTTCTTCCTTTCATGTATGTACGGACTTCACCACCCATGACATCCTCTTAAGGGAGCCAACCAGACAGACGCCTAGTACAGGCGAACAATTTAAAAAATTCAGGCAAGGAAGGATGTGGCCGGTCGCAGAGAGATAACTATGACATTTCATGCACTGTGAGCTCAATAAGAATCTGCTGGTTCGTCTTAATAACCATCTGGTCGTCTGCTGCTTGTATTCTCACTGTGAAAGTAGCCAAACAGAGTTCGACATGCATGATAGGCGTATCAAGAAAGGAAAGAGGGCATTCTGATTGGCTGAGGTTAGCTTTCGGTAGTCTAGATCGGGACTACCTTGAACAGGTGCACTGTAAGTCGCAGAGGACACAAAGGTGTACATCCAAATAGACAGCTTCAAAACACTAATTTAAGGTTCTAGAACTGCGTTGGACTGGGGTGAAGCCTTATTTGGTGCTATTCAGCATTCGCTCCGTCGTAATACCGCTGAGTACTGTAGGCAAACAATCGAGTAGAAAGTACCAGGCCGCATATGGAGGTATTACTGCGGCAAAAACCCAAAACCGCCCACTCGTGAAACCCCGAGAGCCTACATATTTCGTAGTCATCCTCTGGTGACGACCTTTGGAGAATTCGCCACCCTAGGCCGCGCCCAGGAGCTTGAAACTAGTGTCGGATCTTATTTCGTTGTCACACCTGCAGTAGGCAAGTCTCAGCCGCCTGTCATACGGAACCGGTGTTAATAGGGGGTTTAACACGAACCCCTAACTCCCAACCCTAATCTCTGACACTAGCCTTAACTCCTAGCCCTAACCTCTTAAACTAATTCCCGATTCTAACCCTTAACACTCACAACTAACCCTAATCCCTCACACTAGCCTCTAAACCTAACCCTGACAGATGCGGCCACGAAATAAGGTCTTACCGCAACTAATTTGGCAGGTAGGCCCTGTCTTCCTAGGAGGACAAGGTAGAAGGCGGTTGCGCTACCCGTAGTAACTCGAAGAGTGTGCGAACCGCTTGGTTGGTCGTAGCCTGATCATAAGTGCAATATCTGGCTCTAATACTCACACTTCCTGCTAGGACCTAGCCACAGGACGACGGTGTTTGTCATCCAAAAACAGTCTCCCACGTCTTTACTTTCCAAATCGACCCTCCCCTTAAATTACAAATCTTAACACTCTAACCCGCAGAACTCGACCGAGTGGCATGCAAATCCCGTTGCCTCGCCCGCCCCCTTGCGGCGTCTATGCCTCCGGAGGGGATCGACCATTCGGTGTAGAGTCTGCGAAACTTCGGCCGACGTATGTTTTCTCCTACGAGAAATCGTCGAACCTTAGTAGGTGCTTTGGGCAGATTAGAATGACTCAATTGACCAAATTGTGAAAAATTGAACAGCCTCAGTGGGATCCGAACCCACGATAAAAAAAGGCAGGATTTGAGTGCAGAATGACTCCAATGTTATCAAACTCATCGTTTTCAGTGGGGTCTTGTAGCTGAGGTGGTTAGAGTGCCGGTTGTACTCAAGCCTTGCCTTTGTCGTGGATTACAAGTCCACCAAGGTCAAATCAACCAGTAATCAATAACAAACTAGTCGTTATCCATCTCTATCAACGTTCATATGTACATGAACAGGATCTGACTCATCAGATGGTTACAAGAACACCTAAAAACTATCAAAGAGCTCTACCTATCACTCTGACCACAATCCGATGAGCAAGACTATTTTCCATTACGACCGATGAACTACCAAGTCGCTGTTTTTAAAGGGCTTAATGGCAGAAAAGGAGAAGGTGTTTGATATTTATCGCTCGCTCAGTAGATCTTAAGCCTTGTCATTCTCAAGCATACTTAAATTAGATCTGACAACCGAAGCAGCCCAACTGGGATGACAAAAAAGTCAGCAATTCACAAGGCGCTCAAAAATCATACTTACGCTTGTGGTAATTGCTGATGTGGCTTCTCAGATTAGAAACTGCGGAATACGATTTACCGCAGTGCGGACACTGAAATCGGGGCACATCAGGGACCTCACACTTTTCGAACTCAGCTGTAACAAAGAGAAAAAAGTAGTGTGCAAGCTGTGCAAAATATCCGTTGGCGCGCAAACAAGGTCTGTCAGCTTGAAGCCAAGTTCTAGTCTGCGTAAGGAAAGCCAAATAAAGTCAATACACAGGTGTGCTGTCTGCTAGGGTTGTTACGCCGTTACCCGGATGTGGCCGGTCAAAGGTGAGGGCTGGGGACCAGCTGCGATCAGGACAGAATAATCAACTTGTGCCCCTGATAAGGCAGTCAACCGCTAAGAATGACTATATCTACCTGCAGACTCCATACGTCCACTTTTTAAATCGACAGGAGCCAAGGGTTGCTACAGTGCGTGACCGACCAAAGGGAATGTTGGCTAAAATTCTGAAATGCGTTTTCGATTAGGAAGGATTAATAAGGTAGCGTTGTAACATTAATTATCATGTAATATAATCCTCTGGAATTTCGGACCCATCAGGATGTTGGCTTTTGAATGCACTTCTTTCTGACCCCCAACAGAAACCTTACTGGGCAAAAGATGACTACTTAAGTAGCATGCATTTTTCATATTGCTTCTCGATAGTCGCAGAAATTCAAATATATTTTATAGAAAACATGCAAAAACTGTGCTTTCTTTTACTTGTTTGGTAGAAGACCGCATCGTCTTTACATTTTATACTGAAAGAAAAGGTGTATTTAGGTTTCAAAAAAGTTTCCCGATTCCCGAATAATTTTGAGCCTAATCAGTCGTTGTATTAGCGTTTAGCGATTTCAGTCTACAAGTTGCATGCGTTCCGGGTAAGGAAAATCATATATTCATCTATGCCTTTAAGAAGATACTATATAGAGTTCAAAAATTTTAGTAATGGATTCGGGCTGTGTTGTACATTTCATCAGGAACATTGGTAAATGGACACCTGCGATGCTGCATGTATGGACATCGCACGGTCTTAAAAAGATCATAATTAGAAACTTTTTACAAATCAAAAGACAACCTTCCTTAGGGCATAAAATATAAAGACAGTGTGGTATTCTACAAAACAAGTTAAAGAAAGCATATTTTGTGCATGTTTTCTATAAAATATATTTGAATTTGTACGACTATCGGGAAGCAATATGAAAAATGCATGCTACTTAAGTAGTCATCTTTTGCCCAGTAAGGTTTCTGTTGGGGGTCAGAAAGAAGTGCATTCAAAAGCCAACATCCTGATGGGTCCGAAATTCCACAGCATTATATTACATGATAATTAATGTTACAACGCCACCTTATTAATCCTTCCTAATCGAAAGCGCATTTCAGAATTTTAGCCAACATTTCCTTTGATCGGTCACGCACTGTATGTCAGAAGCCTTCCCCCATTGTGTCCAATATCATCACCAGATGGTTGACAGACTCTGACAATCGACTGGGACAGATGGAAAGGAGAGTGAAGCTGACACTGGGTAATCTATCCTCCCAGCAAATCAGCACATTCCGCACTACGACAAATATGACATGCCCAGACAACAATCGCAGCTTCTAAGACTGACAACTGGCTGCATTACTTGATTCTTCTCATGACTGTGAGCCAGGCTGTAATGGCTTTTTAATGCAGCCTTTGTGGAACTCTCATTTACGTGAGATGCGAGTCGGCCTTAATGTAGCCAGGTACATCTGGAGCGGCGTGTGTGACATGCGTAGATGGGATGTTCCGTTTTGTCAGCTAATGTGCCCGCACTCCCCCCCCCCCGGTCATCTTAACATTGCCCTGCCGACGAAACTCGCTAGGTGGGGGAGGATCGGGTGAGATAGACACCGCACAAGTCTGCCCCACTGAAAGCTAATTCACGCCCAAGTCACCGACATTTCCGCACTCCATGCGACAGGCGGTGGACGTCGTCTCCTGTGACGGCCTAGTTGTCAGTAGATGCGCAGCTGCTTGAGTCACATAACACTGTTAACAAGGATTTGGGCGCACTAGACAGTTCGGGGGGGGGAGCGAAGGGAGAAGTGGGATCAAGGTGGCAGCTACACCATTTCCTCTACGCAGATGCCTGTAGGACTGAGCATATCACAACGTAAGGCGTCATACGGGGGGAAACGGTGAACTCTTGTGATCCCGCATAAAATTGGTTGTCAGAGCCGCATAGATTGATCAAAGTGCACCGTAGAAGAGGTGACTTAATTTACGTTGAAATACAGATTAGCACAGAAATAACTCAAAGTTAATTCATGTAGGGTAGGATGCTGGTGGCCCGGTTAGCAGCGTGCCGTGAGCCCATCTCACCTCCATTTTGGCCCAACGCATTTTCAATGCAGCTCGTGATGTGGGTCAAGTTTTCATTCAAACAGGCCCTCCATAATAATGGCCCAACGCTATGTCGTACAGCAGCTTTCGAAAAAGCGTAAACAAATGCATAGAACAGGGGGGGTGAGGAGGATGGGGGATGAAACTAACACTTGTGATATTGCGCCATGTGTTTCCGATGGTTTGCAGCGCGATGGAAGACGGCCTTACAGAACAAACAATGGAAGGTTCCCGTAACTGAAGAGAAAAAAGGAAAGAAAAAAACGTGAAAGGGACAAATAATCCAAAGAAGCACTTGGAACGGGTTTGGGTTTTGGTAGGTGGATGTAAATCTCGGAGACTGATGACAAAAAAGCACATTTGCAGGAATTGTTTGGTGAACTCCGAGGCCTCCTCAGATGGCGGTAATGACACTACGGTGCCAGGCGTGATTTCGAGCAATTTGCCTAAGCTGACCATTTTGATGCATCTGTTATTTGTGCAAAGCCTTCGATCAATAATTATTCACTTTGCCATGCATTTTGCGACTTTGTACTTATTCAGTTTGGTTTAGGTTGATGTTAGTTGACCGTGGTGAGAGTTTTCGATAAAAAAAAACATGTGACTAGTTAATAGCGGAATCATCCTCGTCTCCTGCCCACTTCTGTTCACGGGCGTCGGTGGCACTGAGGAGCCTAGTAGCGCGGCAGTCAAGCTTGCCTAAATACGACACGTACATTAGCGCGCGATCACGCTATCGATTACTGTTACTCGTCAAACGTTCTACCTTCCCTCCCCTACCTCCAGGGCATCGGGTGATGATGCCTCGGAGATAAACTAAAGCACTCTTAAATTGGCAGCCGTACCTGCAGTGGACAAGTCCCAGCCTAACCCCTAACCCCAACCCCTAGCCCTAACCCCAACACCTACCCCCCACCCCTAACGCCTGGTCCCCACCCCTAACCCTAACCCCCCTAATCTCTACCCCCTAATCCCGACCCCTAACCCCTAACAGGCACGAAATAGCTACGAAATGGAATCTTGCCGAAACTGACATAAACTGTGCGGAAAGTCGGAGAGAAATGTGTAGCCTTACTGACCTTCGGGGTGCTCCGTCTGCATATGTTTGGTGCGTCTCCAGTAGGTGATGAAGACTTGGCCACACCATTCGCACGAGCAGATAGCAGTTTCTTAACAAGAAGAGAGTGGAAGGAGATGAGATGAAGGATTGGAACAAAGGCACTTCCTATGAAGCTGTTATAGGAAAACCCTAGGCAGAGGAGCACGCTACACACTGGTGAGAGCGGGATCACTAAAGAGGACCGAAGACAACCTCTATTGCTCCACCTAACAGCGCAGTATCTCGTATCCTAATAACGATTTCGTGATCAGCAGGATTAGCAGCATTTTTAAGTAGAAGAATGTTTCGTTGGCAGATGCAAGACAGCCGACCATGCTTCTGTCAGCAAGTTCTGTGTCCCAATGGATTCTGCCATATGGCTGGACATGCAATGAGAGACCAGATTGCACCTTATGGCATGGCTTCGGTCGATCTGGTCAATGCTTACGCAAGATGACAATAAAGCAGAATTCTAGAAGGGCTGCTTGGTGATTATTGAAGCTTTTGCAGGGGATTTTACGATTTCCGATTGCATGCGATCAGCGGAAATGGAGGAGAGGTGAGAAAATGGGGAAGAATGATCAACGACAGATTGCCCTTAGTTGTACATAGGAGAAATGACTCCTCATACCACATGTGGTCTTGTGTTGAATACCGGAAGGGTACCTGTTCTTGTGTCCTAACTATAATCTTAACACTGAACCTCATAATCCTACCCTAACGCTGACCCTCTTGATCCGACCTCTCCTAACTGTGTTCGCATTTTGAATTTATGATTTCAAAAGAAAGCGACTTTCTCTCTCTCTCTTTCTCTCTCTCTCTCTCTCTCTCCCTGGAATCTAGTGCGGGGTCACCTGTAATACGGGGATGCTTACACCCGTGCCCTTCCTTCCCTTCCAACAAGATGGATTGTCCACTAAGTGAACGCTTAATTCGACAGTTTCGTGGCAACGAAAAGGGATAGAAGGCCCTTGGAAGAAGAGGTTTTGCTACCGACTCGGAGGCGGCGGAGCAAGCAATCATCGTACAAAGTGCAACCACCGTCGATGGATGCGGGCGCTGTTAATTATGGCGTCAGTGCGGCCGTGGCGAAAGACGGTGTCCACTGTGTACCTAACACAGTGAACGCAGCGCCGGTGACTTAAGTGAATTAGATTGCAGTGACGGCAGACTTGCACAGCATCTGATGCACACCCTCTCTTCCCTCATACTCCTCGGTTCTGTGGTAAGACACAGCTAGGACGACCAGAGACGGACTCGGGAGCAGTGGTTGACAAATTTAAACGATCCGTCAACACGCGCCACAGACGACCTTGACCAAGCACACGGTGGACAGCATTTCCACAGAAACAAGTGCACGAATCGGATGCCACATGGTTGGGAGTGCCAGTAAGAAAGAAAAATTGCAGCCTGACTAGTCGCCCTGAGGGGATCGAGTTACCCCCTGGTCGACGGTCTTCCAAGTCACGACTTGCAGCGCGTCGTGATAATTTAAAAGCGTTTGAGATTGTTTATAGTGCGTAATGCGCTAAAGTGCCGCCGTAGAGACGGAGTCTCCAGAGCTAACCTCACTCTCGCTCTCTTTCCTATGCCATGCCTCAGTCCACTGACCGAGTTGGACAACCATGTGACGCTGGGAGTGAGCGTAGGCGACTGACAGAGGTCGACGGCCGTCTACGCGTGCCACACACGACCTCGGAGCCGCAAAAAGCATGGCGACTGCATCCTCTAAGTACCGTGCCTTTTGTGCCTCTACTGACCTTTTTGTGGCTGTCTCAGATGACGGGTTACAGTGAGGATCAAAAAGTCAGACGAATAAAAATTCCTGTTCCAGCTATCATGACTTCCTTATGGAACTCACTATTTTTGCCTGTAATAACTAACCTATTAGGAGGAACGCACAGGAGAAGTCAGGACAACAGCTAATAGCCATCTAGTGGGTGATTAGTTCAAGTCCCCTTAGGACGCACCGTCTTGTGAAAAAGGACGCGTAAATATTCACAGAGAAATGCTCCCGAGGAACGCCGGGGGACTTACCGATGAGCTGAACCCCTAGCAACTGTGTCATGCAGCTGTAAATTTGCGGCTGTCAAGTGTGGCATATCGTTCAACCTATGTGAATGTTCACACACGCCATCACTGCCTGGTAGTTTGCGAAACAACGGTGAGAAGCCTTTAAATAGCGTGCAAATGTTACACAAACCCTACCAATTGCATACGCTTTACGGGGTAGGCGAAAGGATGATGGTTGACCGTCTGAAGGCCAAAAATCTGGGGAATGGGGACCGCAGCTGTGCAACCTTGAGGTTAAAAAGGAGAGTTCATAAAATTCAGTGCCGAAAAAAGACCCTCTACGGCCTCCGCTCTCTCTCTCTCTCTCTCTCTCTCTCTCTCTCTCTCTCTCGAGGTGTTTCAATTGGAGAATATGTAACGGGATCTGACAGTGAGGCATATAAGTCGTCGAGATGGGATAAAATACTTACCGTCATGCGTCTGATGCTGATGCACCCTCAGATTCCACTCGGTGAC
>CACRXP010000066.1:1603979-1614077 GCA_902702965.1 Spirometra erinaceieuropaei
TGCTTGTGTACCGAAAAAAATGTTGATGCGGTGGCGTTAAAAATTCACGAGGAAATTGAAAAAAAAGATTAAACAAACAGCGACCCGAGAGGTTTATCTAAGAACAGGGTTCCAGTGAGGGCGAAGCTTGTCCAACATAGTAGCAGTACCATCATGTCTTTTGCGGCACACGGTGAACATCGTAGTTTGCAACGGTCGGACAGCCGTATTGTTGCGTCATAACAATTCTGGGTAAGATGTGGTTTGGCAGACCCACCTGATGGACACAATACTGTTGGGGTTGTGTTCTCCGACCGTTCGTTCGTAAAAGTCATTTTATCCCTGTGTACAAATGCGAAGATATTCGAAGTCCACTTTCTGTCGTGTGGCTCACCCAAATGCAGGAATTGCTGAGAATTCATTACTACTGCTTCCCCCAACTACTGTTTGGAGCCAAATGAGATGATCACCTGCGTCCGCCGGTAGGAGCTTCAGGCCGTGATTGATTTGGGTGCTGACACCTCTGTTACGCTCAATCCACATTGGCCAATAAATTAGGATACCCTTTCGGTTCACCTCGCTCACTTCAAACACTCCCGGATAGTGTTGGAGGTGGGGGGGGGGGGTGGAGAAGCATGAAACGTGATGTGACTGATTTGCGGGTACAAGGGGTTTTAATGCGAAAGCATGCTACTCTCAGGCCGCTTTAATGTCAGCTTTCTCGATTATGGAGATAGGTTAATTTTTGCATCCACTACTGTCCGGTTGTCATCCAACTGTGACGGCTTCTGATCGTTCGGAGCATTGGCATTAGAGGCACAAGCTTGCGACTTCCGCTAGAACGTGTGGCTGTGGTTTACCAAGAGGAAATTGACGGTAGAATAAAAATCGCTCGTGAAGCAAGTGAGCAAAATAAAAACTCGCCAAAGTGGCGCAAATTGGGTCAACAGAAGTTGGTCAAAAAATGCGAATTTTACATGCCTCGGGGTAGTTCTTCTAGTTCAACTTTTTCTCTTGGGGAATGTAATTACTGGGAGTTGTTAAATTCTTCTTGCATAACTAACCTCGGTGCATTAGCGTCAAATGCAATCTCAGATGGGCCTCCGAGGGACAGGGCCTATCACAAGATGAGCACCTGAAGGGATACTTGTCTAAAAAAGGCGGATACATGACGGAGAATCACATGTGTTGTCAAATAAAGTAGAGAGAGTGACGGGCAATGTAGAAGGGTATTACGAGCTACGGGGATATGGATTCACTCTTCCGAAACCCCGAACTAGTCTTCAAACAACCAATCAGGACGACGCGGTGTTCTTGTGCCTGGGTGTTTTAAAGACAAGTAGTTGAGACCGCGGTAGCTTGGTGGGCCTGCCACGAGCGATGCAGCAAACCCTGCTAACCTAACAACTTTAAAGGGACGTGCGCCCATCGCGTTGCGGAACTCACTCGTCCCGTTGTGCTCTGGGGCTCTCTTTCGAGCCCCGCCAGGAGCCATAAAGCGGCGCGTAATACAGGCAGAATGGCATTCCAGTCCAGGGTGGTCACTTCTGGCCCCTTATCCGTCATCAGTCAGCCATACCCAACCCAGGGGTATGCAACTTCCGAGGCCCAAACTCGCGGCGTGTTGGTTAGTAGTTCAACACGCTAACCACTGAACCACGGGTTCGCTGTCCTGTTGATTGAGATCGCGTATATTAACAATTGTTCAGCTGATTTTCGCGGCCGGACTGCCTGATAAGGGTCTTGCTTCCTGTACGTCTAACTGCCGTCTTCGGCAACGATCGGGTGAAGGACCCCAAACACACACGACCATCCAATGGTGCCTGTCTTACAGGAACGGTGATAATAGAGGTTTTACAGGCGGGGCCTATGTATGCATAGAGGAATGGCAGAATACGTATACATAATTGGTTAATACGTTTTTCGGGTGGGAGGGTGTTATTGCATTGACATATAGCAACCGAAATTAAGCAGGACAATTAAAAAATAAACGTTAAGTGTCTACAACGATCGCTTTTCAACTCCTCGTGCCGAGGTCATTGTAGATAATGCACCAGACCGTCTACATGAGACGACCCATCCTTGGACGATGAAACACCGAACCGAAATAATCGTGTCGGACAAAAACCCACTTAAATAAGTATAGTAGGTATTCCTTGTATGCCACAGATGCTTGAGGTCCTTCACCCGATCCTTACCCCATCTTCCCCAACGAAATGGAACGCTGTATTCGGCTTCGCTCTTCAAGGGCAGCCAATCTAAACTGACGCAGTCGTGTGTCCTCTGTCCTTTCCGCCTGACACAATGAATAGCTAAGGTTAATTAGCATAGCAAGGGACTAGATTATTCACATCGATTTTATTGGCGTCCGGTGAACCGGTCTTAACGACGGATTGTGAAGAACACGGTGCTGGAGGTGCAGGAGAGGTGGGGGCATTAATAAAATTTGGCAGGGCATGTCGTCTCTTGAGTTTTGCAACTTCACTGTCGGTATTGGCTTACCGCTGACGAGATCTGATGCATTGAAGGGTAAAAGCTCCTACTGAATTTTCGGCATGCCCCACCAAGAGAATTAGGCAGGTATACGGGAAGCTTCACAGTTACTGTGTGATTATTTACCAAGCGTTAAAGTCAATTCAGCCAGGCCAGTAGGGGGAGGGCTCACCGGTCGCGCGACGGAATCAATTCGCACTGTTGTGCCTTAAGGTTCGATCTAGAGCCCCGCACTCAGTCGTACAACCACTATTAATATATGTAGACTATGGGTACGAACCTCAGGGGTCGCAAACCCGGGGTTTGGTTATGGCTGACTGATGAGGAGGCCAGAAATAGCCACCCCAGCCTCCCCTGACTTCGACGGTATTCTCATTCCACCAGATTGTATTGTTTTTTCGCTGGGATGATGGACCTCACAGACAAGCTGGACGATGGGGCAGATAAACTAGGGTAATTATTTTTCATTGTAAAGCAAATGCATCCTGCAGTACATATTTAGTGGGCATTCCTGAGAGAAAAGTTCACCTCCACTCTACCTGGATGGACCGTCGTCAGGTGAGCGTCACGGTCCTTTATCTTTGCAAATCTTGATCTGCAGTGGCTACACTTGAATTCTGTTTTACGACCTGAAATGAGTAGATAACGGATGGATTACTGTAAATTGTAGGCAGAAAATAGAGCCCAAAAGAGGTCGGGTGAAGACTCACAGAATCGCTCTTGATGACGGTGCAGTTTCAGACGTCGCATCGTGCTTTGCTGTAGTGTTGTAGACGAGGCTAGAGAAGAGGTTAAAGATTAAAAAAAAGATGGATGAGTGGAAGGAAGATGAATGAAAGGGCAAACTGGAGCGAATCGAAACGTCAGACCTCTAATAAACCACTTCCGGTGAACGCCTCCTCCTCTTTTGATATGCCCCCTGAGAATCGCATTTTCACTGGCGCATAACTAGGAAGTGACACTGGAATCTGCGCTGACGCGACCAAAGTCGCTATGCCGTTGTACAGCCTGTCGTAAAACTCCTCTGGCAAAAAATGGTACACATAAATGCCCTCTATAGTTCAATCGAAACACACACACAACGGGGCCCATCACTGTCACACTGGGTCCGCAATAGCGGCAAGCTTGAAAACCGAAGATAACTGACAGCCAGGGTAATTTAATCACCTTCAATAAGAGCACAGTTTCCAATAAGGAGATGAGGGCTCTGGGCACTCAGTTAATCGCAAATTAACAGAAGGACAACAGAACGGTCGCGAGGGATATCTGCAGCACGCCTCACAGAGTGGGCGTAGAATCAGTGACTTGAGCATAAGTTGGTTTATAGTGAGGCAGACTTGAGCGGTATCTGCCACATTTACCCCTCCCTTCGTGGACGGCAAAACCGCATCAAGACGATCGGAGGTGGGCTCGGAGGCCCTAGTTAACAAGGTTCGACAGTCCGTTTACGAGTGCCACACACGACCTGGCCCAAAATTCGTGCAGCAGGCCTCTATATGTGCAAGAGTTTCATAGAGGCCACATTAAAAAGGGACCATAACAGTCTGATTCCCAGTCCTGAGAAGGAACGAGGTATTCCGTCAGTTTACAACATTCCAAGCCACGACGTCCAGCGGATTATGAGAGGTTTAAGCATGTCAGATCACTGATAGAAGCGAACAGGCGAGTTCCAGGTAGCAGTTCAGAAGACGAAGATGCGATCACTGGAACAAGGAATTTATTGGCCTGACGTTTTCCATTCTCACTCGAATCCATCATCAGAGACATTCGCAGATAAAGGTGATGGTGGCACAAGGCGTGCAGTATTTATAGCACGCGGCTGCCATGGGACCGTATGCGCACTGTAATTAACAGTTCTCGCAATCACCGCTGGGGTCATAATCGATGCGGTGGTGGCTTGTCAGTCCGAGTCCGAGTCGTCAATGGCCGTGATTTCGTCATATGTGCTGGATGCTGGTGTGACGATGGCTCGGCAAATTGGCTCACTGTCACTGTGATAATTGCTCGCCTGCGCCCTCCCCACGTGACCGATTCCCCTGCCCAGGGAAAATCTCAGCACGGAATATGGTACCGAGAGGTCATTGTGCTTGTTGATGGATTGCGGGCCTGAGAACCATGACTAGAGCAGCTCGCGGCTCACGCGGTTGTCACCCCTTGCGAGGATTTCGGCCTCTTGAAATTTGAAAATATGGCCGGGTCCCGTCAAGTGTGCCGCCACCTGAGAGCTAGCATCTCTTCGCCTCACTGCCGCTGCGTGCTCGGCAATTCGCGTACGGAGTAATCTCCCTGTTTCTCCGACATAGTTGCTTTGTCCGCAACTACACTAGATCCGGTAAAGGACTGCAGACGTTTCCTGTCGTGGCAGCGGGTCTTTTGGCCTCATGACTTGGCGCCTAATAATTGCGTACGGCCTGTGTGCAACCCCAACTCCAAGTGGAGTGAGAAGACGACTGACGGCTTCCGAGACGTTCTTCACGTACGGAAGAGCCCGCAAAAATTTGGGGCCCGTTGGTGATGGTCTCTGGTGTCCTTTTCGTATGCACTGGCTGACAAAGTTGCGCGGGTAACCATTGGCTCTCATTACCCGTCGAAGATATTGTAATTCAGTAACCTTGTCTTCCATTTCATTGCAGTGCGTCTCAACGCGCCGGTATAGCGCCCTTACGCAACTGCGTTTGCGACTGACCCGATCAGTGAGCCAATTTTCCGAGCAATCGTCACACCAGCATCCAGCATGGATGACCAAATCACGGCAATTAACGACTCGGACTCGGACTGACAAGCCACCATCACATCAGTTAGGACCCCAGCGGTGATTGGAAGATTCGGTAATTACAGTGCGCATATGGTCCAACGGCAGCCAAGTGCTATAAATACTGCCCTTCTTGTGCCACCATTACCTTTATCTGCGCCTGTCTCTGATGATGGATTCGAGTGAGGATGGGAAACGTCAGGCCAATAAATTTCTTGCTCCAGTGATGGCATCTTCGTCTTCATGTCAAATCAGTTATAGTGGGTATTGCGTTAATTTGCCGCGAGGATGAATTCCCCAGTGTCGACCACATTCTCCCTTCCCCACACTCTCTCTCTCATGCACCAGTCCGCCACCACCAGTCAGCCAACTGGTCGTTGGATTGAAAGCAGTGGCTGACGCCATGTGACGGCCTACGTCAAGGGCGTACCAGCACAAGCATGTGCGACGGTAGTTCTGGACTCGGGCAGACGTTGCGCTGACCGCCAGGCGCGTGCCGTGATCCAATCGGACTTTCGTTTTGGCCCAGCGCAATCCGTTGTGGGAGTAGGGAGCAGCACAAAACAAAACTCCGCGGAGAACCAATTGTCTAAGATATCTCGGCAAAGGTGATTTGGTAGAATTCCAATCAAAGGATGATGTGCAGCGAGAATCATGACAGAAATCCCTGAAGACACTTCGAAAAGCGAAGTTGCCAGAGCGGCAGTCTTCAAAGATGGACAACTTACTAAAAGCAACTCCTTTAAAACGATTCGATCAGAGTAGCCAACAATAGCTAAAGGTTTCGTCGTACGCATATCTTTTTAGTTTTATCTGGGAGTTTAGGGATTATACGAAGTAGCGCGGGTTAAGGAATGGCGACATCATGATATGAGAAGGGCACTGGAAGTAAGCAAGAGCATTTTTGCTGAAATGAACATTACTCCCACTTTTGCAATGCAGGAACATCGAAATAAGCTTTAAAACGGTTTCAGAACTGCATGGAAATACTTTTATGGTCAAAATATAGCAATGGCAGTGGTTAAAACTACATCAAATTATGAAATATTGAGTTTCCTTATAGGATGGGCTTTGTGGTTATAACAGCAATCGATACCCTGGATAAATTTATACTAAAACACCCAGTCTCGACTCATTTCATAACAAGGAACATAAACAATTTCAGACTCCTAACAAAACACCCCGCGCAGGTTGCTTGATTGAGAAGATAGAAGAGCATGCACAACGAACTGGATGGATCGTCCGTTCCTGAGTCATTTTCGCTGCGTAAGCGGGGAAAGGCTCTAATGCGCTCTCTTCGTTCACTGCGGGTTTCATTTTCAGCTGAAGTAATATGAAAATAAACAAGATAATGCAGACGACGACTAAGTAGAAAGTGAAAGTATTTAAAAGAAGGGACAAGAGAAAAGCAGCCCGGAATTGTCTTCAGGTAGTAGGTGCATCGTGATCAACATGGGTGGCAGGTAAGGCAGCAACACCAGTGCACAGTGAGCAGGCTAATGATAGTGTATGGGAGGCAGTATGGGGCACTCATCAGTCCACGCGTCCAGCTCGACGCAGGCTGATTGGTCGATTAGTGTTTGTCGCCAAGGTCACTGCGGTCCGTCCCGTGCACAGGCGCAGCCGACGCTATTGGTGGGGGCGAAATCCCGGAAACTCAGGACACCGCACTCCAGTTTCGTGTGCCCTGCTATTCTTCTGCATCTTCACCAGAAGGTCGCTGCAGAGAAACACGAGTCTCACTCAGCTCGCACCTGAAATCACCGCGCTGGATACTTCACTTCGACTGCGCTAGGAATTCCCCACATCAATTGAGAAAACTGAGCTAACAGAACCAATGTTGGAGGAATCGTTCGCAAAAGGAGTAGCCCAAGATAAAAAGAATAAATTCGCAGTGGGGACAGACGAATTGCTGTTATTGTTATACTGTACTCCACAGACAGGAACACTGCGCAGGCATGTAGTTGAGCAGCCAATTTGTCAAAAAAATTCAATTGGCTACTTCGGATTGGTGCACGCGGTTAAGACGCGCTAAACAACACGCCCCCAACTGAGCATCTTCAGGCTTAGCGCTGCCTCCAAACAGTTATGAGGTCATTTTCGTCTACTTTGGCTGAAGCTATTGCCTAAAACGGACATATCTGGGTAATCTTTTGGTTCACTGGTGATGGTTTTGAGCCCAGCAATAAGCAAGCGCACAAGCAGTTAGCCAACCCAACAAGGTCGTTAAACAGAGGAAGCAGCAACGGCACAGCTGATGTTTACTTTGGCGGAAGACAAACAAATGGCCTGTGCGTGGATGCTCAATGTGGGAGTTGGATAAACAACACAGGCGTCCAAGGCAACTGGAAGCAAAAAGAAGGAACGTACGCATGGGCAGATTGTGAGCCACGTGGAGGTGTTCGTCGAGTCGACGTATCCGTGGAAAGCCCTTGGGGCAGAGATGGCACTTGAACCGCATGAATCCTGAAAAATGTTGCCAAAGACACTTATGAGCACCGAAGTGTCAACGCGAAAAATCAACCCACCTTCTAAATGTAAAAACCAAAGATTCAGAGTTCGGAGTCTTCTGGACAGAGTATCACATCAGACGGACATCATATAGTATACCACTGGGACTCATTCTAAAACAACCTTGACGCCAGCTCTTGACTTGTGGAAAATTGGATTCCTTTTGCGTTTATGGCTCATTAAATTTCTCCGTGTAAAAAACGTAATCGGGTGAAAGTCAACTTATGTGATTACTATGACTCAAAATAAGGTCTCCCACTCTAACCCTGGCAGACACATGTTTGCGCCGAAGGAAGACGGTTCGTAAGAAAGTTTAAGCAGCAATTCGGGGGCAAATTGCTGCCCATGGGTGACAAAAGCATTCGCTTTGTGCAATGTGAGCTAAGAAGGAATGCATAGTCAGTGAACTGCTTTTCGGTTGCTGAAAGTGAGAGTTTAGAAAAAGCACACCTACCTAGACGACTTTTCAAGGCTGGCTCTGGAGACAAAACTGAGAAGTACAACAATCGCAGTGAGCTTTCCAGCACCATTTGTCATCAAAAAAACGCCAAAGTTCGATGCTTGGACTTGTACAGGTAAAAATAACACCAACCAGGAATAATGCCCACTGTGTAGAACGCTACTTAATTTGGCGTACTTGCCGGAGAAAATGAGGTTATTCCATTTGCAACCGATGTATAAAGCTGGATCCTTATAGCCAATGACAGGCTAATGCCCTTGGAGGAATATCGAAGGTGCACAATCGTTCTACAGAATAGCAGCATTTCAAATTAACGGACACATGAATGGTCACATCATCTGGGTCGACAGAATTTTAAATACTACTAACATAATGTGAGTAGGATGTTTGTATGACATGGAGAAATATTGGTGTGGCTGGCTGACAATGGTTAGTAAACTGGAAACGGCCATCCCGGTTTCCCTTGTCATTGTCGGTAGCCCCGCCCGCTTATCTAAATACACTATTACTTGCTACGCGAGTGCCTATGAGGACACTAGACTGAGTCCCAAGGCACAACGGCACTAGCATGGCCTATAGCCTGATCGGTGAGCGACCCCATACGATGCTGAGCTAAAATCGAATGGGCTATGGACACGACGACCTGGGGGTAGCCCGGTCCTCCCTATAAAGGCAGCCGTATAATGGAAAGAAGCCAAAGCCTTGATGGAGAGACTGGTATGACCCCAAGCCCTTGGACCAATAGAGAAATGGTGCGTTCATCATTAATACTTCCTGCACATAAAATTCTACAAAGTCCCAAAGCCGATTTGGATGCTTGACATGCAAGTTAAAACGAAAAGATACCACTTGCCTTCATGGATCACCTGCACATGGTCCCTCAGGCAGGCAGTGGAACCATAGAACCGACCACAATATTGGCATTTAAACTTGTCATCATCTAAAGTGTCGGGGACGGGAGAGAATGCGAGTGAGGGCATGGTGAAAGGAACAAAAAGTTTGGAGGAGGATAGTTTGCACATTAACAGGGACAACGACCAAGGGCAGAAGAGTGCTTAACGCCACAACACCACCGTAGAGTATCTTATCAACGTTTACGACACATGAGTCAGGAAAAGGTTACGGACAAAAATAAAAGAGAATAATGGGAACGGGCGAAATAGGACGCCGTCTATTGAGCTTAACATGATACGCCAGAGGAATCCTTGTTGGCCTGGCGTGCGTATAGCGTGGCTTGCTAGCGAGAGTAGCCAAACACATCCTGAATTTAGTGGAGTGCTATATGTGTTTGCCTGCATGTTCGCGGTTACCGCCTAGCCTGCACGGCCATTCCGAACGAAGATGCCCACCGTGTGCCCCACAGCAGAGTGGATGGAATATGGTGACTTACGTGTGAATCCGTTTATAGTAAACTTGCACAGCATCTGACGCACTCACCTAGACCCGGTGGCAAGAGAGAGCCAAAAACATGGGGGCGGAATTGGCGGTTATGACTGACAAAGCCAAAGGGCCCGTCTACGCATGCCAAACACGACCTGGTCCGCACAAGATGGGGCGGGTTTTGTTTGAAAGAGAGGGAGTCAGCCTGGATTTCTCCCGGGTGGGAGTGTCATAGAGGCCACATTGAAAAACCCTTGTAGTACGACTCTCCGTTCTGAGAGGAAGCCCGAGGTACCCCGTCAGTTGGCAGCCTTCAAAGTCACGACGTTCGGCGCATCGTTGTGGTTTAAAAGCATGTCAGACTGTTTACATGGTGAGAAAATGCATTGGAGCGATATAGCGACAGAGTTCCAGAGTCAACCTCATCCTCCACTTTCCCTTTCACAGGCACCAATTCACTGACGGGGATCGGGCCCAAGTGGCTGGCGCGACGTGAACCTGAGCCAAAACGTGCCACCACCAC
>CACRXP010000066.1:1616182-1634995 GCA_902702965.1 Spirometra erinaceieuropaei
TCACCACCAACATCACCACCACCACCACCACCACCACCATCACCACCACCCATATGAATGACATTTGTGATAAGATGAGCGAACGCCGCGTGGCCATGCCGTTTGCATTAGCACGTGCATCAGAAAATCAAGGTTACTTATCTGACACAGATTCCCGCGCTATAAGAGCCTCCTGCCTGTTAGTTCCAAATTACATTCAATACTAAGTTAGTGCTTTCATTAATTCGATTATCGGCAAAACATGCGCCCAAATGATTTGCTACAGGTTAGCACGTCAATTACTTGGGAGATTAAAAAGACTTAAAAACTGAAGTATCTACCAGAAAGCGTACGGGGAACCCTGGGAGGCCCATAGATGAGCCAAAACCCTCACAACTGTGTCATGCATCGGCTGAATATCGGCAAAACACGTATCTGGGCTTTTAGTTAGTACCTGCCCTTCTAGGTCAAAAAGTCTGAAAGCGTGTACTATGCCTGTATCAGCAAACCATGGCCGTCGCAGCTTGATATGGACTGGCAGTTCACTGACACCTGTTTTCCTGCCGGTAGATGCGCTTGCGCTCCCGCTGGGTATACACAGGTGGTGGGCATGGCTGCCCAGTCATCCTCGTCCGTCTGACCCCTGTTGGGATTTTGTTGTCGTTGATGAAAAATTCAGTTCAAGTGTATGTTGTGAACTAGGGGGTGCGGTGGCACGCCTAGGTGTGGGTCCGGCCGTGCAAGTCACCTGCACCCTCTCCCGCCTCCGGTCTTCTTGACTCTGTCTTGACACCGAGTCCATGTGGGTGGGAATGAGGGAGTGTGATAGATACCGCGCAAGTCTGCTCTCACTATAAACTAATCCAGGCGCAAGTCACCGTGCCTGCTGCACCTAGCTGTGTAGCACACGGTGAACATCGTCGGAATCGACGGTTGATCTGTTCGTTCCTCCTTAATCATGTAACATGTGTATGCTGCTAGCTACAGTAGGTGGGCTAACTTATGAAGTGTCAATCGAAATTCCGAAATGCGTTTTCGTTTCAAAAAGATTAATTAAGTAGGGTTGTAAAACTAGTCGACCTGCAACGTAGGTCTATAATATTTCAGTAACCTCAGGGTGCCGGCTTCGGAATGAACTTCCTTCCGGCTGCATGAGAAAACTATACTCCCTAAAAAATGACTACATACTTAGCATGATTTTTTCTCACTGGTTTTCGAAGCCCCTAAAAATCCAGTTATATTTCATGGAAAACATGCATAAAAATATTTATTCTTTTGCTCATTCGGTAGAAATTTACGCCTTCTTCCAATTGTATACTCGAAGAAGGGACATAATTCAGTTTTAAAAAAGTTTATAATTGTGAGTCTTTTAAATACCGTGAAATGGCCGTTCATAAATCATCATATCTCTGCATTTCTCAATGTGGCTTGTAAAGTTAACAATATGGATCAAATCCATTGCTTAATTTTATGAACCCTATATGGTCCCCCTGATTACCGTAGAGAAATGTGTGGTTTTCCATACGCGGAAACTATACGACTTGTAGTTTGGAAACCCTGAATCCAAGTGTAACGGTAGAGCGGGTTCAAAATTATTCGGGAATTGGACAAGTTTTTGTAAACCGAATTAACCCTTTCTTCGAATATGAACTTGGAAGAAGACGTAATTATCTACCGAATGAGCAAAAGAAAGAATATTTTTATGCATGATTTCCATGAAATATAATTTGACTTTTAGGGGCATCGAAAATCAATGAGAAAAACTAATGCTACTTAAGTAGTTCTTTTTTGTAGAGTGCAGGTTTTGCATGCAGCTGGAGAGAAGTTCGATCGAAAGCCGGCGTCCTGACGTAACTGAAATAGTATAGAGTTATGCTGCAGGGTGACTGGCCTCACAACCCTACTTAATTAATCTTTTCGAAATGAAAACGCATTTCGGAATTTCGGTTGACATTCCATGAGTTATCCCACCCACTGTATTTGCCGAGAGTTTATGAATATTACGCGGTTATCCTGCTGAAGTCGAAAGCTGCCGGCTCAAATGTTTATAATGTCTTTCGGCCTGAGTCTATAAAGTTTCATTGCAAACCATGAACCCAAAAGTAGCGCCTTACTTTCATAGAAAATTTAAAAAGTTGAAACCGATGGTCGTTCACTCATTCATTGTTGTGGGGTAAGTATTTGAGCCGGTTTCCGACACAGTTACTAATTTTTGTAAATTTACGCACATTCCATGAGCTCGACCCCCAACTGTAATCCCTTACGTCAGTGCGGGTAATTAAAAAAACAGCCTTCTTGAGGGCAGTCAACTTCCAGCCACCCTTATATGTATTGCTACCGCCATTCGGCGCTTCTCCATCAAGCAATACGGCAGTAGTGATGAAACCCTTGCATCAAATAACAGTAGACAGCAGCCTTTCTAGGTAGCGTCAAACTTACTGCTGTGCTTGGAATTGACGTGGTAGACGAGTAGTCTTCTGAACAGGAACTCCCGGCCGCAGAATTCACACTCGTATCGTGATGGAACTGGCGAAGAAGAGGGAAAAACGGTGTGAACACTGGGGAACGCCAAATGTTCGCAAAAGCTAAACGAAAAACATGGGCGATAGGTAAAACCAACATCAGCTCAGCGCCTAGTCTTACTATTTTCAATGTTTTTACCCCCTGGACGACGGAATAAAAGAAAAAACAGACAAACATGAAGAGGATTCACTTTATGGTACAGAACGGCCACACTTCGAGCACCTCCTCGTTTCATTTTATCGTTAATATGGTGAACCAGTGTTTTGGTAGGTCTTAGTCACTTGCTTATCCTCCATACTAAAGAGACAAAGGTTTCTCTCTCTGATTTTAGTTTTTTTTGAGCTCAAACCCTAGATAATGACTTCAGAGTCTCAAGTTTAACAAGATACTAGTTCACCAGTCAGCACAATCCAGTAGTTACAACCTCTGTTGAGGACTAAGTCTCGTATGAGGGTGCGGTCACTGTGCATTACAAAAGTTGGCTAGGTGAAGAGACTGGGACGTACCCAAATTACGACAGTATCCGTAACACTGTTAAGTCTGTCGGGGACATTCAACGACTTGGCAGAAATACAGCGACGCTGCACAGTAACGCTGACACATGCAGTCGACGAAAAAGGCGAAAAACTTACCAACAAGATGCACAACTGGTAAAAGATTTTCACGTGGTACATTGGAAGGGACTTTATTTAAGTATACAAGGTATACCATGAAAACGACATTTTAGCCCAAAAGATCTTTTAGAACCAATTTATTCTTATAAGGAAAATGAGGCAACCTCCACACAAAATACATTATTCGTGTTTGTTCGTCGTATGCCAACAGGAGCGCCACCAATCCAGAGGAGGTACAGTGCTGACTTATTACCTCACTCGCAGCTTACATACTCGTCGCATTTCGATGGCATGACGGTGGATGCAGGCGTATTGACCGACAAACCCGTTTACGTGTGTCAACCACGGCCTGGTTTCCAACAATGAACCGAGAGGTTTCGTTTGGCAGTTTTGAATCGTAAGTGATTGTGAGTGTCATAAAGATCACAGTAGGACGGAGCCAATGCAGCCTGATTCTCGGTAATGAGTAGGGCCGAGTTATCTCGTCAGTTGGTAACCTTCCAAGCGTCGCGATGTTTAGTGTCTGGTGATAATGTAACGGTGCGAGGAAACGGAGAGACAAATCCGAGGTAGGAAGACCCCGCCCCTGCAAGTCTGAATGAAGCTGGCAGGAGGGAACGTCAAGAGCCGTGACTGACGCGACATGCGCCTTCATCCAACGCGCGACACGGACGCCCCACCCTCCAAAGTACAGATAAGGACAAGGGCATTTCCATGCTGAAAGCAAGGTAAACCTAGACAGAAAGAAACTTCGTTTTGTGAAATGTGCGCGTTTTAAACAGAGAGACTGGATCTTAACAAGAAGATACTTCCTCAACAAGGGGAGCACAAGACATCTGACTTGGTAAGCATGTACCGAGGTGTATTGGTTGTGATTGAGTCCGACCGCTACGGAGTTTCTGTGCAGCAGAGACGGTGACTTAGACGCTAGAGAAGAGTTTTTACTACTAGAAAAGCTACTGTGTGTCAAACGATGCCGAAAGCAACGACGATAGCAAAAGCAGTCCGCATCAAAATAGGACAGGCTTACGCAGGAGATGTTTAAAAAATTCGATATATCAGTTAGAGACTCCAAAAATGAAGTCTAGAAAGACGCAAAAAAGCATGCCTTTGTAAGGGATTTGCTTCCTCACATTGGCTTCTATTTGCGAAAGGTTATATTTACTGAGGGTCTTTGTTTGGAAGTACGCACAGTTCGTAAATAAGCTTCAGCTTCAATCAAACAGACAAAAATGGCGTGCATAACCTTTAACAATTGTAAATTATTCTTCTCACTTAGCGACTCAGATGAACCTCAAACACGGATGACCTACGACGGACGCTAAAGTGTTGGCGCATATTGTCAAAGACTTCTCCGAATGAAAAAGCCTCCACCAAGACAGGACAACGCTCCCCTTCGTAAATAAAACGAGATATCCCACTTGGACGGTGGCCAACCGGAGACGTATGGTTTCATTCGACAACTTTTACTCCTTCGAATTTCCACAGATTTGAGTTGGACGAAAAATATATCCAATTTCGGCACATGGAAGTGAGGCAGTGCAAATAGTCCCCTGACTGACCTTTCTCACCCAGGAGGAATCCAAATTTGACAAAGCCCAGTTCATTGGCATGTACGAACCAGCACGTGCATGGTTCATGTAGACGCAAATTTAACCTTTTCAACCGCTGCGTCCACACTCATCTCCAGTCGTCTAAGTATTTTATTTTCATTAGAACAGGGAAAATGTGACAAAAGAGAGCAGGGCTGACGCTGTGAAAGTCGCCTTTACTAGAAACCACACTAGTGGTAGTGCTCGTCTATTGAAACGGAAGAACTGTCTGGCACTGCTTTTCAGGCGTTGGCATTTTTAAAATCCTATTGAGACTTGTCTGTGAAAGACACGCAGACATTTCACAAATTATCGACAGGGGGATTGCAACTGATTAAACATTAAACGACGCAAGGTCACTTGATGCGGTTTTGCAGGTTGGAGAAGGACAATAAGAATGAACAACTCGGTCAGAGAGAAATTGTGGGCAAACGCCCTACTTTAGCCTACAAAGGTGGTCGGTTTAGTTGACTTGGCATCGGGAAAAGTTCTGTTGCGCGCCCGAAACTGACCTTATCATCATCGCCTCAGTCATTACAAGTCGGCGGTGTTCAACGGTTACTGATGGTTCATCAGTACTCAATCCGTTTCATGGAAAGCTCCGCTGTTGTGGCTCTGGTTGACTAGCGTCCACCAGACGCACAAAAATGGAAAAGCTTACTGATATCTGCCTTGCCCCCCCCCACGCCACGCTGTCCCATCTCGCCCTTCGAAATAACCAAATTAGCCTACTGTATTTAGTCTAATCAATTACTCGGCCGTAACCTCCCATGAAATGATACTGGCCTACTTAACAGGCAATGTAAACGGACGCATTTCTGGTAACCAGCCTTTTGACAATCTATTTGGTCAGCTTACTACCATCGTCCCTACACATGATTTGTACTTAAAGTGCGTGACCGATGTCATGAAATGTTGGCCAAAATTCTGAAATGCGTTTTCGATTAGGAAGAACTACTTAGGTGAGGTGGTAATACTCATTATCATGTGGCCTAATCCTGCAGTATTTCGGACTCAGCAGGATTTCGGCTTTTGAATGCACTACTTTTCGACCTCCTGTAGAAATCGCACTCGACGAAAAATTACTACTTACTTCAGGTTGATTTTCGATGGTCTTATAGATTCAAATACATTTTATAGAAAACATGCACGAAAACATGCGTCTTTTACTCGTCTGGTAGAAAATCACATTTTATGCCCTGAGAAGGGTTATTCTTCGGTGTTCAAAAAGTTTTCCAATTCCCGAATAATTTTAAGCCTGATCAGCCATTGCATTAGCGTTTAGCGATTTCAGTCTTCAAGGCGCATGCCTTCCGCGTAAGGAAAATCACATATTCCCCTATGCGCTTAAGAAGATACCATACGGAGTTCCTAAAATCATTCAATGAATGCGGACTATGTTGTACAATTCATGGAGAACATTGGTAAACGGACATGTGCGATGCTGTATGAATGGACATCGTACGGTCTTAAAAACTTCATAATTAGGAAGTTTTTAAAAACCGAAAGATAACTTCTCTTGGGGCACAAAATGTGAAGACAGTGTGATTTTCCACCAAACGAGTAAAAGGACGCATGTTTTTATTCATGTTTTCTATAAAATGTATTTGAATTAATAAGACCATCGAAAATCAATGTGAAAAATGCGTGCTGCCTAAGTAGTCATTTATCACTGAGTGAGAATGCTAGAGGTCGAAAAGAAGTGCATTCAAAGGCCGACATCCTACCGGCCACATGGCAATCAATATTACAACCTCATCTAAGTAATCCTTCCTCATCGAAAACGCATTTCGGCCAACATTTCATGAGATGTGTTGTGAGGGAGTGCGTCTTGTGAACCGACAAGTTTTGGGCGACCATTCTGTTGTTATTCAGCTGATCTACTTAAGAAAAACGCGGCAGCCCCGGTAAGATTCGAACTCACGACGGCAGGAGCTGGGCTTTAGTACATCCAAAGCTCCAGCCACCTGAGCTACGAGGCTGCACCGGAAGCCGCGAGTTTAATTACATTTGGGTCAAGTCACCCCCCTCCCCCCAGCCTACTGCAACGCTTGGAGACCACCAATTCTGATACAATGTGCCCACTGCCCAAGCAAGATTTTCTAAGCAATCAATCTAGAATCCATCAGTCTCACTTGATAAATAGGTGCTTTGGTAGATTTGAATAACTCACTCCACCCAATCGTAAAAACGCGGCGGGTTCAATGGGATTCGGACCCATGGCAGCAAGGCTTTGACTTAAGTACAGCCAATGCGTGCCCCGAGTTTAATCACATTTGGGTTAAGTAACCGACCCAGTCTACTGGGATGCATAACATCCACCACGGCTTCACTGCACTTTAAAATCTTCCCACGAGGGGCGATCTGACTGCATATTATTGATGGTAGCGTGGAACTGACGCATAGAGTGGAATTCACTGCTTACCCACTTCCAGTTGGCCAGGTGCAAAGAAATTGATGCGAGAACTAAAGTGTGGGCAAGTTAACAACTACTTCATAAAAGGACAGCTCATTACAAGTAGACTGTCTAGGTGCCTACCGATTAAACCTCCTGCAAACTACTTTACTGAATTGTAGTCACATGACAGTTCGACCATCGATTTCGATGATGTCCACCGTGTGCCCCACAGACTGCATTGTGGGAGCAGGGACGGTGACTTACGCAGGGGTTTATAGTGCCAGTAGACTTGCGTAGCATCTACCTACACTTTCTCCTCCTCCCCCGCCTGAGCCCGGTGTCAAGACAGAGTCAAGAAGACCGGAGACGAGGGAGGCCGCAGGTGGATGGCTCGGACGGATCCTCGCCTTGGCGCTCCACTCCGCACCCCCTGGTCCACACACAAATGACCAGGATTTTGACCACAAAACAATGGGGTGGTGGCAGTGGTCCAGTTGAGCGACGAATGCCGACAACAGGGTCCGCCAGCGCACCCCGCAAATGTTGGCATTTGTAAATGCGCACAGATAACGCCTGCTAGAGTCCGATGTGGTCCCCGTGTTGGTCCAGCGCATCTAACACGTGGTCCGTTAAGAGGGCACGCAGTCACATACTGATATAGTAGTAAACAGACCATCTGGAAGCTCCGCGCCTTTTGAATACAAAATCACTTTTAAACATAAATTATGATGAGAAGTCGGTAATAAAGTGTCCGAAATAGGACATACCTTCCGGCTTTTTCTTCGTATACGGTTTCTCGGGGAGCTCATCGTATGAAGTACCGACGGGACGCACTTAAGAGTGGGAAAGCGCAGGATGTGAGGAAAGAAAACCTTGTAAGAAAGTGCATTTTAATGAGGTATAGTGGCTTCTGTCACCGTAAATGAATATTTTCGTAGTCAAAACTGGAAGTATTACAGGTGGGGAATTAGGCCGGTGAAACATAGCAGTCTAGGCAGCGTCCAGTTGGCCCAATTACAGAATTATCACTGCTTGTGATCCATCATTGTGGGACTTCTATAGGCCATACTTCTTCTTCCAGAAGAAAGCATGATCTGTGCAAACTTCGTTTAAATCTTGAACTGCCGGCAACGCGAGGCAAGACAAAGAAAGGTCCTCCGGCCGGTGTGACAGGCTGTATACAGTTAAGGGGCTGGTAGAAGTTGCGCATGGAGGACGGGTACACTGTCGACCTTCTCATCGCCCTCCGTGGGTTATAAACACGAGCAAATCGGCGGCCGTTTCATGACTACACACGTATGGCAAACATGAAATCCTTGATATTTCCCTCCGGCTAATGAGACATTGCACAAGAGGGAGAGACTGCAGCAGAACCGCTAACAAGCACTCTCAGCTCCCGCCCCTGGGGTTGGCAGTTCTGTCTCTGTCAGTGGGTTGGATGCATAGGAGACGCCAGCTCGCGTGTGGCACGCGAAGACGGGCTGCTCAGCTGTGTCAATCAACGGTCGGCTTTAAGTTTTCTCGTCACCAAAGCAAGGTGGGTGCGGAAGGAGAGAGAGAGAGAGGTAGGTGCTGCGAAAGCTCGTCCCATTGTAGACTGATCCACGCTCAACTCCCCAGCGCTGCGTTCACTTTGCGGAGCGCGCGGTGGACATTGTCGCTCATGACGGTCGAGTGGTCGGTGCCTCAGGATAAACCCAGGTAGCACAAAAAACTAAACAATGCGTGTTACAGGAAAACCCGTGAGAGATGACAATGGTCAGTTTTGGCTACTTTGGTCTTGCCGTTCTCGTCGTCCGCCAGTCAAATGCCAACTCTGGACCATGATGACCGGTGAATCGAACTCGAGTATAGTTATTCACTGAGATTAATGCTCCTCAGACTGGGCGGAATTTAATCTTCTATCAGACCACGTCTGTGAGTCGTACTCTGATGCGGCCACGGCGATTGGCTGGGTCATGGCGGGTACAAGATGAGAAAGGGGCAAAAATTGGTCATTCCGACCTTTTTTGTCTTTGCCGATAATGATAATCGATTAACGATTGGTCACTGGTACGTGTGGGTGGTCTAGATGAGAATTGCGAGGCAAAATGGAAAGTTTCTACTCCACGCAGCTGCGACGTCAGATCGGTAAACGAAAATCTCTTACGACTCTAAAAATGAAAAAAACTCACCAGATGCGGCCTTCGCCTGTGATTGTCCCGGATCCACGCTGTTTTCCTCCGGTGGCACTGCAAATACCGGGGTAAACTAATTAATGGAATGTTTTGACAATTGAAGAACATCAAAAGGTTTGCACCAACGGAGGTATTCGTAACTAAGGCGCTCGAACTATTAGCACGCAGTTTTATGGAAAAAGAGTACAGCAAAATGCTTCACAGCACATTGTCATGCAGTCAGCAACACCAGATGGGCCGGGGAACAAACTCAGAATGATACATAACGTCAGAGTTTGCCAGTGAAAAGTGCATGGGCGCCCAACATTTGCTGGCCACCTAGTCCGTGTGTGGCTTCATCCGTCTAGGCCGGTCATTGTCCTGGGTCTCAAGGCAGGAGAGAGACTGTCAAGTTTGAGAGGTTAACTAGTACCGCAATAAATAAAGGAAAACTTGCTGCTTTGAATGGGCCAGAAGCTTATAAAGTTCTCTAGACGCTGTTGCACGTTATGCTGCTCGCTAAATACAAATCAAGACTGGTAAAATTAGTATTGTTAGACTGGGAGTGCGGGCGCAAATTTGGAAAACAATACAAAGAAAACCAGACAAGAAACTACAGAGTCAAATATTTCATATTGACCCAACTGTGAAAAACTCGGAGCCCCGGTGGGATTCAATTCCACGACAGCAAGAGGGAGGCTTCAGTACAGCCAACGCTCCAACCACTTGAGCTACGAGACCCCGCCAGACAACTCGAGTTTGATCATACTTGGGTCAAGTTATCCGCCCAACCTACTGCAACGTCTGGAATCCACCACATCTGATACAGTAAGTTGACTGCCCAAGCAGGATTTCCTAAGTAATTCACCTAGAATCCACCGGACGACTACCAGGCTCATGTAATTCATAGATGTTTTGGCAGATTTTGAGGAGCCGAGTTTTTCACAGTTAGGTCAATATGAAAGAGTCAAATATGTCAAAACAAAGCACAAACAGGAGGAAAGAAATGGTAAACAGGTCCTAAGAGATTTTGCACAAAACATGACAAAACAGTACTGCCGTTATGCTGAAACTTGCCGGTGAGCAGGTCTCCTGCAGACGGGTCTTGCTGCTCAATTGTTTGCTGTAGTGTAGGAACTGCAGAGATTTCAGTAACTAAAAATGACGACAAATGTGGGTCACGAATACATGCATAAAAACAATTAGCAATGCAAAAAACTGAGAAAATGGTTCCACAAAGTCCTCAAAAAAATGGGTGGTATTGAGAAAGTCACCGAAAGACCAACCACCCTGTAGATACATCAAGCAGCCGTCGAAACCCGAAGGGACACGTGCCTAAGATATTGACTGTGGCGCGAGTGTATTGAAACCACTGCCTTCTAGGAGCACATATTAAAGATGGAAAAGTAGTCTATAACGATGCCCTGTAGTTCAGCAGGATTTGAAGTATTTAACTAAAATGCTTATGTAAAAAATGGAGCTAAACTCTCCAACCGCTGTTCAGGTTACTACCCCTCAAATCCACTCCGCGAACGCCAGGAGATGTTTGTTTATCATTGGAAAACGCGGTCCCATGTGGATGCGTGAATCAGAAAGGTAATCTGCACTATGATGCTGCACATAGGAGAACTGTTAAGTGGGTACTTAAATTCTGAGCACGCCTATCACAGTAATTAATGAAAAGTCACCAGGGGACAATGAACGGGAAAACCATGTATCGTTTTTGACGACGGTTCGGCCGTCGCAAGCGAAAACGTTCAGAAGGTGTCCCAAGCGGTGTGTGACACTCCCACTCAGATGGAATCGAGGCCGCTCCCCTTTCTCGTGAAAACCTGACCCACTGTACGATGATCGGGCGTGTATGGTAAGCGTAGACGAGCTATCAAGCTTTATCATTCACCGCACCCCGTTCCGCTCCAGCTTTCTTGATTCTCTCTTAATACCGGATCCAGGTTTGAGGAAGAGGAGGGAGGAGGAGGATGATGAGGAGGAGGATGAGGATGAGGATGAGGAGGAGGAGGAGGAGGACGCCCGGTAGATGCAGCGTAAGTCCATTATTGCTATTGACTAATTCACCTGCAAGTCACCGTCCCCATCGACGGCGGCCGAATTGTCGGGCAACGGTAATGCTGTTCAAATGTTTGAGTTACCATTATACATCTATGTTATATGTATTCTCGAGAGGCTTCCTGCAACCATAGACATAAAATGAGCGGGGATTCTACTTTTAAAGCCGTAACAAAAAATCTGACAAATGAGAGTTTTTACTTTTCCCGGCAATATATTGATCTTCTTCGAAGCACAGTTACTTCGGCGACGATGTTTGATGTGTAAATAAACCAGCAATGGGGCCCGGCAGGGGGCAAAGGGGAAAATCGTCTTCAGGAATCCTTGCAATTCCATACTATAGGCAAACATCCAGCACGGAGAGTTCCCTGGAAGATGTCACCAACAGCGGCATGACATTCGTGTCAAGGACGCCTTCGGGCCTAACGAGACATACTGTCGTCGAAACAGCCTGGTAGTTTTTGGGGACAGTGCACCTGCTCATAAACTAAAGGAGGAAAGTCCCTCTGGCCATGTCGGTTGGCTGATTCAGATTACTTCCAATTACGGACAGCCCTGACGCATATTGATTTACGACAGTTTTTATTCCACTGCACCGCCGGTGATCCGAGTCCGGCGGAAAATATGTGTCGGACGTTGTCACACCGTTGGATGGAGGATGATTGTAGTTTTCACTGGAAATATCACTTGAGCAGTAGACAAGTCACGGATTCATCTACTTAACTGTGGGCCGGTAAAATGCCCTCTGCAAATCCGACAAATGTTGTCCCACAAGGTGAGTCCAGCGGCGGCGACTTGAGTGTGAATTAGTTTATAGTAATACAGACCTACGTAACATTTAACCGTACTCTCCCTCTCTCTCTTCCCCCAGACACTTGCTCCGAGGACGAGACAAACTCAAGACGCATAACAAAAAACATATCTGGCACACGTAAACAGACGGGTACAATGGGTCTCAACAAGATTTGGCAAGCCATGGAAATGAACTATAACCAAAATCACACGAACGCTTTTGGTCACTTGACCGATTACTTAGGCAAGGAGGACATTTCAACCTCGATAAAGATGATATACTTTTATTTCGAGGTTCCGACTCATCAGCAGAGGAAAATAATTGGACAGGTGTGTCTTTTCATTGCGAGTCCATTCACTTCAGCCATTGGCCAGTCCGTATTAGGTGGGACTGCCTATGATCTGGCATGCAGATAGGGTGGGGGGGGACGGACTACGAGATTAATTGACGTCTAATACCCCGGACTACTTGGGCCGACAGGCGGTTTTTGCCGCAGCGTCCGATCCTCCTCGTTAGAATTGTTGGATGTGGATGCGCAAGTCGGCGTCTGCCAGAGGTTTACCAGTCGTACGGGAGGCAGACAGTCGAACGTCAAGTTACCAGTCCGCTCCCCCCTTCCTCCAAACAATATGAGGTCGTAAAGGTTCACTAACACGGACCGGTCCATGTCCAAAATGGACGCTTATATTAGAGGTAGACAATACTCTAGCAAAATCCCACTTCCAGATGACGAATTCGGACAAGAGTCCCCAACGCTGAAGCGCAGGGAAAATTGACCAAATATATTCTACATGCTTTTAGCGGGAAGTATCGTTCAAGTAAGGTCGCCTGGCTCGCATAGGGTATTGCAATAAGTGAGTCATGTTGCATGCTTAGCGGACAACAGTAGCAAGCATAAAGCAACCAGCTGAACGTCTTGCGGGGTCTTACAACTTTTGGCAACAAAGCATTTCTTCGAGTTAAGAAGGTAGTCCTAAGAAGGCGACATTTCCCAAGAAGTAACAAAAATGAACCCGTCCAACTTTGCATTGGCACCAGAAAGCAGCAGTAGAAAAATACACACCATTTAGGTAACGGTTATTCCAAAGAAGGGTTTGCTCAGATGGAAGGGGGGAGAACCATGTACAGTTATAAGTTGACCCATTATTGTTTCATGCCAACCAGCTTTCCAATCTCGTCAGATGTATCTTTACTACCTAAGGGACATTGCAAATTTTCGGTCATTGGAATATTGCTTCCTGCGCCCACTTTATTCCTCGAAAACTAAAACCCACTACCCATTCCTGAAAGTAAGCACTGTTCGCAGAGAACACTCAGCCTCTGCAGGCATAAAAGGGGTGCCAGGTGCAGCTCCAATCTGGCTCAGAATGTGACTCCTAGCAGACCGCCTCTAGGGCGAATTCAGGGGAAAAGTTAAGGAGCAAATGCCATACAAAGCTTTTTTTCTTAACGGTGCGATATGTATTTTTCCTTGGCGTTTGTCATCATTTGGCGCGGATGGAAACGGAACTCGGTAAAAAAATATTTTCCTTCAGCAGTTTTGACAGAGGCATGAGAGGTTAAAAACGTTCTGAGAGAAACCTCACCCGCTCTCCTCTTCTTTCTTCTCTTTGGCTTTGCACGGCTGACATCCTCAGGTGAATAGGCTTTAAAATACAAATAAACAGTAAGTACTAGATAATAGTAAGTAGGTATAAAATTCCAGTTCGTGTGTTCGAATGCGGACGACCCTGGCAGACAACAGGATAAAAGCAGGTCTTTCTGGGGTAGAATGCCTTAAGGCAAAAATTAGTCCACGTTAATAATCTCCTCCACAGCCCGCTAAACTATGACATATAATTAAGCCGTTATCAGAGGCTACCGTAAACACAATTTTATCATCAAAGCAAGCTCTCGACGATTGCATTATCCCTGTAAATTATGTTTACCCATCGGAACTTTAGAAAGGTCATCGTCAAAAATATGCCAGACAGCTGTGAGTGGAAACTCTGGACAGGCAGGTGTCGAATCCTAATCCCGACTTGACGCAATAAAAATTGATTCGGTGAGAAAAAACTTTAGCTAATATGAAACACAAAAACTACAATAACGGAAGGCAATAATTCAGAAGAAAAAGATGTCTCACTCCTCGATTTTTTCCTTCTCCTCTTCGGCCTTTCGCTGGCGTTCTCAACGGCAACATCAGGCTGAACTTTAGGAGAGAAAATACAAAAACTGAGGAAGTCATGACTGCTACACTCTACATGTACTGATTACCTAGCGCATTTGAAAGCTAGTCGGTTTTAATGGTGTTAGACTGGTTTCGTCAACCGCGGCGTTGCGTGAAAACCGTCCTCAGAAATAAAAATAAAAAAGGGACGGCGTGACCTGAAAGACTATTAAGAGATAAGTGTGTTCTGTAAAGTACGGATATGTCTAATCGGATGCATCGTGGACCCTACTTTAATTGTAAGAAGTCAAGAGAACCCCCATGGCTTAACACTCTTTGATGGAAGCTGGTAAAAATAAAATTTCATCTTCTAAAAGACGTGCTGAAAGTCTTTTGACCTGTGGAAGGGTTTTCAATTGACAGGTGCAACACTGTCGATAAAAGGCATAAAAAGCAGTGGTGCCGTTGCTTCGAGGGTGACGGCATTGGTGATTGTCTGTGTCGAAGGTTCCGCCAATAATGATCTCGGTGGGCCCACCAGACGTCGAAATGTCATAGGCCCCTTGTTTTCGCAGACTGTATTCTGGGCTTCATGTCGACATAAAACAGTACAGTAGGTGGTCTACCTCGCGAAATGTTAGCCGAAATTGCGAAACGTGTTATCGATTAAAAAGTATTATCTTGGTTGGGCAGCAAAGCCGGTTAGCATGAAGCACAATCACAAGATATTTCTGCCGCGCCAGAATTTAGGCTTTTGAATGAGGTTCTTCCTGGGAGCCTTCCATCGATTCTCAGAGTCCCCATAAACTAATGTGTATTTAAAAAAAACACTAAAAATGTATTTTCTTGCACTCATTTGGTAGCAAATTACGTCTCCTTCCTATTTTATACTCGCACAGAGGGTATCATTCTATACATAGAAAGTTTGTAATTATGCGTCCACGAAATATACATTCATACGACATCTTATCTGTCCAATTATTATTGCTACGTATGAAGTATACAACATGGTCCGCATCCACTGCGAAATTGTATGAGTCCTATTGGACTTCTGCTCAATACCGAAAGTAAACCTATCATTGTCTCTAAATGGAATGTATACAGCATGTAGTTATGAGGTCCCACGCAGAAATGCAACCACATGTCGGGTTAAAAATTATTCGGCAACTTATGAAAATTCTAAACCGAAAGATATCCTTTCACCAAGTACGCAAGTTTCCATCAAATTAGTACTAAAGGAACATTTTAAGCGTGCTTGCCATAAAACATATGCGAATTTATGATGACAAAAATTTATTCGAAAAAGTAACACTACTTTATTAGTCATCTTTTGCCGGATGCAATTTTCACAGGCGCCCAGAAGGAGATAATTAAAAAGCCAACGCCCAGCCACCACTGACATCTTCGAATTATGATGCATAATAATCAGCATCACAACCTAACCTAAGTAATACTTTCCGATCAAAAAACACATTTCAGAACTTAGATCAAACATTTCATGATAGGCTAGCTACTGTACTTGTACGAACCGACTACAAGCAAGGTCCGACAGATTCGCAGTCTCCACGGAAAGCTTCTCACAGTCGTTTTCTGACCGGAGACATAGGGAACCGAACGGTTAAACACGACTCCAGGGGAGAGAAGGGTTATTTCGTCCTGCAACCATGCCAGCTCGGTGAGCATCGTCCCCACTTGACTCCGAATATCCTCGGTAGTAGTGTGCGGTGTTATTTCAGCTAGCAGGAGGACTGAATCGTTGAACAAACTGAGCCTCGGCGTCAAAAAACAAATGAATCAGAAACGTCCATTTCGTTCTCTATGGTCCTTGTCGACAATACTTCACGATTAGTAAGTGAACGACCGCGAGGTTTTGAAACTAGTACCTCAGTGTCACAGTAAAAAGCGGTGCTCAGTCCTAAAATCAGGCAAGTCAACATTACGTGCATGAGAGCGTAAAAATGGGAGATTTACCGGAAGCTCCCCTCTCCTCCGGTTTTTCGGGGCTCGACCCCTTCTGTTCCGATAAAACTGAAATAAACAACAGCTGTTTAGAGAATCTCACTAGCGGCATAAAAATTAATGAAAGGGACGTTTCTCCACAGCTAGAAATATGCATTAACCTCTAAGTTTATAACCATTACAGATGCAATCCTCTGGGATATAGCGTCATTATGGAGACGTGGTTTCACGAATCTATGTTCAGTACAGCCGTCATGGTCCCGGAACTGTTTCGAGCGTCAAGCTGGACCAGATAGCAGCGGACGGCAAGGCCTCTCACGCGCTGAGGGCGTGTGGTCTGACTCGGCGAGTATGGATGCGTCAGCACTGTCTAGTGCGCGTGTAGATGAGAGTCTCATGTCAGATCAATTACGGCTCAGGATATCGCTATGCACTTTGTTGCACGATATCATTACAACCTCCTACATGGCAGCATATGTGCCGCTCCTGAGACGCCAGCTTCCCATCATCTGCAACATCCAGAAACGCGCTGTTTCTCCTCATTCAGTCGGTTGGACACGGAAGCAGGTGCTCCTCCACACCTGTGCCCTCCCCGCCTCCAGCCTTCTTGACTCTGTCTTGATACGGGGTCCAGGGGGGGAGTGGGAAAGGGAGAGTGCGGTAGATGCTGCGCAAGTCACCGTGCCTGCTACACCTTGCTGTGTAACACGCGATGAATCTAGCCGGAATCGGTGGTCGAACTGTCAGCTGTCCCTCCGTAGTACAGATGACTTTGCGCTACTTACCCCCGTGTTCTAGCGCTGATGCGAACGCCAACTTTAGGCCTAACCCCTAACGCAGGGCCACCTGTAATACGGAGGAGTACCCAGTCCCGTGTTCTACCAGCCAGTCTGCACGAAAATCGTCTGTCACACAGATGCCTCTTTCAGACGCAAATGCAAGTGCTGCTAGTTGAATTTAAAACCAAAAGGGAAGATGAAGGAGGGATCAGTAAAAGAAAATGGGACAAATCATTAAAATCGCATCATGATGAACGTGCTGGAAGGTGAGTTCTCTGCAGCTGGCGCAGCATCCTCCGTTGTCGGTAGAAGAGAAACTATAAAAACAAAGAACATGTGCAGAAGTACAAAAGGCGGTAGAGCCGGCTTAAAAAGACTATTATCCGACAAATGTCAGCTGAGATTCTCTCATTATTCGGGAAAAACGTTGGGATGGTGAAAATGTGCCCAACGTTTGGATAACATACGACACACAAAAGTCTGCTGCTGCTGCTGCTGCTGCTGCTGCTGCTGCTGCTGCTGCTGCTGCTGCTGCTGCTGCTGCTGCTGCTGCTGCTGCTGCTGCTGCTGCTGCTGCTGCTGCTGCTGCTGCTGCTGCTGCTGCTAGCGCATATAAAAATAAAAACTATCAATAGCAGGATGCCTCATTAAACGTCTGAACACTGAATAAGAAGCCACGACGTCCTGCTAATTCTCTAAGACGGTACACAATGAAAGCGATTAAAGGATTCATCTACCCCGAAAGGCGCCGTGGATGAGCTGTGGAAAGACAGAACGTGTACATGCGAAGAGTGGCATGACAGTTCAACCGCCGTGCACGACTCTGTCCACCGTGTGCTCCACAGCAGGGTGAAGCAGGCATGGTGACTTTCGCAGCATCTACCGCACTCCCTCCTCCTCCCTCACCTGAGCCCGGTGTCACGACAAACTCAAGACGACCGGCGGCGGGGGAGGGCGCAGGTGGATGACACGCCGATCCAGCACCTTGGCATTCCACTCCACACCCCTTGGTCCACAACCAACCCCTGACCACACACCACAGCGAGTCAGAAAGACGACGACGGCTGGCCAGCCGTGCTCACGACTTGTGTACCTAGCAGGAGCGCAAGCGCATCTACCGGCAGAGAACCAGGTGTCAGAGAACTGCGCAGGCACACCAGACTGTGAGGGTCATGGTTTGCTGGTGCTGGCATAGCAGACACAATCCCTGAGGCCCAGAAGGGTGACACACAGATCGGGATTTGCCTGGGCTATCAGTCTTCAAAGGCTGGGTAACCAATCAGCCTTCGACTGGGAGGCACTACCCATATACACACACTCCTCACATGCGTGAGAGTGCCAGGGGTCACACCGGCCCACTCCACACAAACACACACACACACACACTAACCACTGGGCAGACTGCGTGGATTGGCTTGAGTTGCCAGTCGGCAACCTTCCAAGCCGCGACGCTTGGCGCACAGTAATATTCTCAGACTCGAATCTCGCATGCAGCAGGGGCCCTGTATGGAGAAGGAGCCGAGAACACTTCCCACATGAGTGAACGATGTCGATTGAGTGCTTGCATTGTGCGGTGGTGGTGATGCTGTTGTATAGTGCAGGTGTTGGTGGGGAATAGCGTAATGATGTGGTGTGACCGGCGGTTGTCTACAGCAGATTTTCGTGGATGCACATGTGGTCTACCGAGCTCATGCGGTGGCTAGATGTGCGAGGTGCGGGCAGTTGAGGCGAATGCGTCCGATGCATGTTGGTGCCCTAGTCACTGGTTCACCAGTCTACGTGCGATGAATTCACAGGTGACTGA
>CACRXP010000066.1:1637763-1664999 GCA_902702965.1 Spirometra erinaceieuropaei
CTGAGGAGGAGGAGGAGGAGGAGGAGGAGGAGGAGGAGGAGGAGGGGGTGGGGTGGAGTGGGCGGAGGTGGGAAAGGGGAAAGAAGAGGAATAGCGGATGAAGAGGAGGCACCCACGTTGCAGACGAAAGTGAGTTGCAAGGGCAAAGAGTGCAAAAGTACACCACGTCAAAACCAAATGTAAGAACGAACCGAGATGCTCTTCAAGAGGCGTCAATAGAAGAATCGGTTCAGTATGCGGCCGAGCTTGCTCCGCAGCGCCTGTCAAGGAATGCACAAAATTAGGACGCAAAATAAATACAAGTCCCTCGAAAAACTGCACAAGATAGATCATTTCAAAACCAGTAAGGGTGAACGAAGAGTGCTTACAAGTAAGAAGAACGAATACAGAGTATCATAATTGTCGCCTTTTAATTCCCTCAAAAATTAATCGCCAAATTTGAGTAAAGAAGTCGGACTTAGGCCTTGTAGACCCAGCCCGAAAGTTGATGTACACATTTGGATCAGAGTCCATCAGACATAGCGCGATAACCGCGTGATAATCATAAACTGCTAGTAGACAGTCAGCGGCATGCGTATGCATGTTGTATGATTTGCCATAGAGATAGCACAGGTACCCGCCAAAAGCCCGGGCACGTGCTTCCTTGATATTCTTCCACCGTCATGGCAAAGTACGTTAAACACTGCGGAGACAATACAGGATCTTCGAAGAAACCGAGGTGAGGGGTGAATACGCTGCTGCAAAGGGGTTGTGTCAAGCATAAAAAGGTAATACAACCTAAACCAGCATAATTTTGCACCTAGAGAGGACGCAGAACAGAGAGTACACACGCTCCGGACGCGGTGCACCAAAGCGAACCACCAAAAGGCTGGGAGAGGCAATAGTTAAGAATAAGTGAAGTGATTTAATGGCAAGACAAGGCAGTTGGAGATGAAAGTGAAGCCAGTGATTGACGAAGTCAAATTACTGCCGACAGAAACTAATAGGAGAGTTCCAGGAGAGAGGAGGTGGGATCGTTGGAACAAGAACTCTACTCGCCCGACGTTTCGGACTCCCAATTGCACCCAACATCAGAGGAGAAATCATATAATAGTAAAGTCTTGAATAACTGTTGCAGTAATTATCGAATGCAACTGCTATGCCACAGTGCGTATGGAGCGAGAATAGCTTGATTGGCCGTAGCCGGGTCGTTAATTGACGCACTTCCATCACTCCTGTTGGTTTAAGGTGTGATAACAATCCAGCAGTCTAGGTCACCGAGACCGGTGCTCGCCGGCGCGCTTCTCACATGGCTAATTACTCTGCCGAGACGGTCTACTACTGCGGTCGGAGGAGCATGACTCGCGCAGCCGGTGGTTGTGGATTTTCGTGAGAACTCCGGTCTCGTCGAACTCGAAGGTGTGACTGTGTCCCATCGAGTGAGCCGCCACTTGTGAACTGCCAAAAATCAACTCCCTCCTAAACGTTTTCTGTCTGTGTCACATGGATATGTTATTGCCCGCAAACATGTAACCCGTTTCCTACGGACTCACGCACGCATGCTTCAGACGTAGCTCGAAGTAGTTGTCTGTAATGGGTACCAAACGTTCTTGATCGTCTTCCTAACTACCTGAATGGAAAACCCAGCTGACCTCCGCCGTTCTTGCTAAAAAAAAGTCAAGCATGGCAAAAACCCTTGCTCAAATGTTCGCCCCGACAATGCAGGTGTAGGACTTGCAGTAGCCTTTTGGACCACGTGTCGCCCTTCTATGTAAAAAGGTCTGAAAGCGTGTGCTATGCCAGTATCACCAAACCATGATCCTCGCAGCCTGGTACGCGTTGGCAGTTCCCTGACACCTGGTTCCCTGCCGGTAGATGAGCTTGCGCTCCCTCTGGGTATACAGGTGGTGAACATGGCTACCCAGTCATCCTCGTCCTTCTGACCCTTGTTGGGGTGTTGTTGTTGTTGGTCAAAAACCTGGTCATTTGCTGTGTGGACAGGGGGGTGTAGAGTGGAACGCCAAGGTGCGGGCTCTACCACGACATTCACCTGCGCCCTCCCCTGCCTCCCGTCTTCTTGACTCTGTCTTGACACCGGGTTCATGTGGGGAGTAGGGCGGAGAGCGTGCAGTAGGTGCTGCGCAAGTTTATTGTCACTACAAACTAATTCCCGCGCCAGTCATCATGTCTGCTTCCCCGTTCAGTGGAGCACACAGTGGACATAGTCGAAATCGACGGTCGAACTGTCGGTACACCTCATATCCATTACAACACAGCAGAATTAACGTAAACACTGCAACGACAAACTGGTCAAAATACATCGATTCGAAAAACCAGGCGACATCGATGCAGGCAACTCGAACCATCAGCAAGAGAACCGGAGTGGCACGTCCACCTCTGAGGTGTTATTTGTGAATGGGACACTGCGGGTAACAGCTGCAAAACCTTCACTCGCAGCTCTTCGCTGTTATAACTTACCTGAGCCTCCTCCCTAAATAAAAACGCAGCCTGGAAAACACAGCCTTTGGCGATTAAGATGGGCGAACTGCTGCAGTATGCCCGCCAATTTATTGCCATCAGATGTGCCTGAGTTTTGTATTTCCGCCTATAACTACTGCTGCTACACTTGTTGGCGCCGCCCGGCACCTCAGTGGTCATATAGCCGCCATGATCTTGTCACAGATAAGAGAACACAGCCTACCTAAATCGGACGCGTCTGTCTCTCGAATCGGCCTCTTTTTCCGTCGTTTAGTCTTCAAAAGTGAGGAGACGTCAAAGCCTACAAAGTCAAAGCGGGTAGTCAGGATCAAGTGACCGTCAAACTTTGTCAAAAACAAGAACAGACAGGGCATAAATTAGAGTTCTGTCAAGTATTGGACTGCATATACGTTTGTCCCTCGCATGGCAGAATTTGTCCTCATCGATCTTGTTCCAACCAGTTGCAGTGCAAATCTATCTGCTTAATGAGTTAGCAGACCATGGACGCTTCCATTCCGTGTCAGCACCTGTGCCAGGCTATTTTTTGCCCCCGCAACGGGCCACGCTATAGAGGCTGGGCCGCAATAAGGGTTCAGATGGGCTAACGGTATGCATTAATCGTCTGCGAAGTCCCCGCCAGGTACCAACTACTGCCATGCATGAGGGGGTTGGCGGCACGCGTAAAAATAAGTTTTTACGTGGCATTAGCCACTACGTCGAATGCCACCACCTGTTAGTTTGCAGGTTCGGTAAGTTGACTGGGGAATCCACCCGCACGATACGCCAGATAATGCCTCACTATAATGAACCTGGCGCGCTAGAATACATCTCAACGCGCTAAAAGTCGCGGCGTCAAAAGCTGCAATCTAGTGAGACACCTCAAACCCCCCGGTCGACATTGTGCTTGTGTGTGGAGTGACTGACTTAAGAACTGAGAGCAAGGTTCAATTTCTTCGCAGTGTGGTCTTGAGGGCATTTTCATGCACGAGACATCCAAAAATTCCCGAAAAGCTAGGTGCATGCTGTACGGACCAGCTCGTGCGTGGCACGCGTAGACGGGCAAGTTGTTTTTGTCAGTCTTTGGATGATCCTAATAGCATATCTGACAGTGCTCACGAGGTCAGAGAATCACCAATTAGTTTGCCGATACATACGAGAAACCAGAGAAGCGCAAAGGCAAATTTAGCACTGGCCGCCCTAACAACTGTTCACAGTTTAAAATAACGAACGTAGTGGGTAAATCAGTGCTCCTAAATCCAGTCTGAAGCAACAAATTAGCCATGCAAAAACCTAAGAGAACAGTGCCCAAAAACCAGGAGATAACAGAGACCATCCGTAAATATGAATAAAAAGCAAAAGTCCCCTTATTCATATAAACCTTGACTTATGAGGATTTTAAGCTAATTTGCAATCGAGTACTTGGGTGATGCTTCTCCATGTGTCTGATCATGCTGGTATGAGTCCGAAGTTTAAGACTGCATTTAAAACACTTCCGGATGTCTGGGGTAAAAAAGGAAAAAGGTACATGATTCCGAACGAGCCGTCAGTAATAAAAGGGTTGGTCTTCATGTGGAGTATTTTGAGGAGGAAAAACTGTCGCATTGGCTGAAGTAAACACACAGCTTTGAAAATAGCGGCGTCTTCGCCGTGAGAACGGCCTCTCAGCATACGATTCGAGAAAGCAATGGGAACAGTGAGCCGCTTTGAGTTAGACAGGACAGGGAAATATCTCATTTTCGCATGAGGGCAGTAGCTGTGGTATGAACGCAGCATCTCAGGCAGAGACTTGGATCTTCGCCGAACATTTTACAATACGAATTCCTTTAAACCACTGGCATTTCAAGCACAAATCGCCAGCCCTATATGTAAAAGGAGGCAGAGCCCAACAATTTCAACTAGCAATAGACGGAAGTTGGCTTTCGGTTGCGTAAATCCTCCTCGCGAAGAAAACACTACGTAATTACTGAGCCTTTTGCCAATCATATTTGGTACTTGTACAACTTCAATCGTGTTTGCTAGAACACATTCAAAAGCATATCATCGCTAGATTTTGTGCACATTAAGCACAACACAATTGGCTTCATCTCGAAATTCGAAGGCCAGATGTCATTTGTTTCTGATAGACCATATCCAATAACTCCTCCTCCAAAAAGAAATTGTATTCTTTGAAGGCTGCAACAATAAAGGGGCGGATACCAAACCAGGCCAACAATCATTCGAGAAATTAAATAATTCTCGTAATTAAAATTTCTCAAAATGAAGACGCACATTTTGCAATCGGCCTGATTTCCAATAAAACTAGTGCAAGAAGCAAACTTTTTGCATCACATCTGAAAAATACGAACGACTTATTCTAGCTATTGTAAATAAATGGCGTAAATACGTAGGCTTTGTGTTTCGTGGCTTGGGAACAATAAAATATTCTGGAAATTAATTACATCGCAAATGGCGAGGTGTAACGTCAAATGCTTCGTTTTTACCTGACTTCTTCACTGCCGAGAGGCTAAGCTTCCCTGACGACGGACGATTATTGGCATTTTCGAGTGGTTCCGACTTTATGGAAAGCGGATCCGGTCGCAGAACGCCAGTGCCGAGCAGATCAGGTCCCTCAGGGTCGTATTCGATTTCAGGGCCTCACGAATTAAGTAAAATAAATAGTTAATGTGGCATTTCATGTGCAAAAAAGCCGCAAACCCTCTCCCAATGCAAAAAAGAGTAAGAAGGCGACGAAGAGGGGTTAAAATAAGTAAGGATGATTAGGGGTCAAACACACCTGCAATTTGATGCTGCAAGCATTCCGGTTTAATTTTCAGGACTAAACCGCCTGAATTTTCAGTTTCCAGAGTATCGTTTTCACTCAACGCGTGGCAAAACATTGTTCAGAAGCCGAAGAACTATAAAAAATAATGGCATATATTAGAAGGAGTGCCCGCGAAAACGGATGAGACCCGAAATAATATCGAAGCTTATAGAAAAAAGTCAACTCTATGTGTGAAGCAAAATGTTGTGAAATTAAATCTTTTTCTAGACTTTTCCTTACAAAACGACAGAGTCCATTCATTAATGAGAATCAATGTAGTGCCATAACGCCTCGGCCCACTATAAGGTTGACAAGTTTGAGTCAGTCGAAGATATTATTTGATGACCATTTCGAAGACTGAAAGGACAGCTGTAGTTAAAAATCGGTCCAAGGTAAAAGTTCTTAATCTTTGCTGGTCGGCCATAATTTCATTGTTAAAGAGTGGGATTTCTGAACAAAACAGATGGGCTCGATACAATAAAGTCAGATATATTTCAAATAAATTCCCGGACAAGACAGACCTCATAATGCGATGTTTGTACAAGAAATACTCTCCAAGAAAATATAACACTGCATATACATGTGAAACAGTAGTTCGGTTTTTACTCACTCCTGGTTTTAAATGTTACCAGTATGCAAAATATCCCTGGCTGTCGCCCACGTTCCCGTTATTTCAACCACCATTTTGCAGACTCCGAATATATTTCAATCGCTACTGAAGACGAAGATTTAATAGACAGAACTGGTTACTGACTTTAAACGGAGAAGTAGGGCCAAGCAAGATGGAAATGGGTCAACACAATGCTGGTAAAAATGCTCGCCGCCGCGTCAGTCAAAACCATTTAGATGTCTTGACACTAACACGGCTCTAAGGCGTCATAGACTTATCCGTACAAAAACCTAGCCAATCACCAAGCGAATCGTTTGAAAACTAGTGATTCACAGTGCGGGGTTAAGGGAAACCCAGTATATGCATTGCTTGGGACCTAGTGGAGCAAATCACTCGGTCAGAAATAAACCCCCTGGTATATGACACTCGAACCAAAATTCGAAAGAAAAACGCATTAATGAATAAAAATTTGAATGAATCTTGTCTGCGTTATGGACCACACAAGAGGAGACCTGTGATTTCTGCCTACAATGCGCATCCACCGCCCACCAGCGCGGTAAGGTGTGCAGGGGATTGTTCCTGCACCTTCTTTTCATGACATTTTAATCAGTGTCGATAACCAGCATGGCAGGACTAAGCCGAGCAAATAATACAGCAAGCACCAAACTGGCGAAAAGACGGCCGAGCAGCAGTCGAAAAAATATGTGGTTGACGCACACACATTTAGAAGTTCATAGAAAGTAGATTTCCACCTGTTACTTCGAAGCGGGTAGCACAACCAGCGTAAATGTCACTCGTATAGTAGTGAAATCAAAATTTTACGGTTGGGCACGCGTCGACAGATCTACGTAGCCCAGATTCGCCAAAAAGCAGAAAAAAATCAGCTTGTGTGAGCTTAAAGTGGCAAAGAGAGTGTTAACAACCTAAGGACAAACTCCCAACAAAAGGTATTTCGAATCTATGAAAGAGACAAATACCAAGGATCCTCGGCATTTGTCTCATTTGAGGACGAATGAGCAGTAACAAAAGCCTGTAGCCACCGACGATCCTAGATAACGTTCACGGGTGCCGAAGTATCTTGGAAGGTCTAAATAACTCTTCAACACTAGTACAACTTAAATAATGCTTCCAATCCACTTGGAACCTTCAGACAGCTGGTTACAGAATGTTAAAGAAATGCACAGACATAAGCTAGCCATAACGAGCGGTGATAAGGTATACTAAGCTAGATGATGCAGAAATTTACAAAACTAAAAGTATAAAACCAACAATGACTGGCTGTTGTACTCATGAGAGCATCACGGTCTAAGAAATTAAATCGACTCCATTTCAATAATGTGACCTTGAAACTGTATTTCGTAGCTTTACTGAAGCGTACATAAAATCGCCCATGTGAAGGTCTGTTGATGAAACTTCGCTAGAGATTATATCGAGCCCTCAGCTCCCTAACACTGGAATAGTTTTGGGAATGGAAACAGATGGCTGTACAACCGACGGCAAGTATGGGCATATTTAGTCGAAATGCAGAAAAGTCGTTTTTAGCAACATTGCTTTGGATAAGCAGAATAATTTTAAGACAGTAAAAAGACCATTCAGACTAAAAGAAAGTCAGGAGTCCGGCGAGAATAGAGGAAAATCTTGTGGTGGGTGGAGGAAACGAGTGTTTTAAAAGTATAAGTAGATATGAAGGAGAATTCCTTCACCCGTGTGCAGGTTCAGATAGTTGATAAGACGGTCAAAGATCTTCTCAGCAACGCTGGCTAGCGGGAGTGCACTGCGATTTCCACAGAGTTGTCATTTTTCCTTCCTCTGTTAGAGATAGACGAAGTTCGCTTATTTTAAGTCACAGGGAATTGTCTCTGCCACCATATCTCCTGAATGATGGACTTGTGTATGCTGATCAGCAGAGGACGTAGACACTGGTAGATTTCGGTTGAAACTTGTTGCCCCCTGATGCCTTAGTAATGGACGCCTGGAATGTGACCGTAATGCGCTCTCTCAGCAAGATTTGCGCTCGACACTGGCTTTTAGTTCCAAATGGAGTAGCCTGTTGCTTGTGCTCTCGTTGGATGCTCCCATAGGCTGATAAAAAGTCCAGAAATCAATAAACTAGCAGGCTACTTTGCAGCAGCTCGTGCAAAAGAAAAATGATGGTTAAAGTGTGATCTTTAGCTCTACACTTGACAGGCCAAAAGCAAAAGGGCAAAGCTCCAGCACGGCCAAACAACAATTTTTTTGAAAATCTCATTGTAAGGACGCGGATACCCATAACGACGGGATGTTGACAACTCAGCCTCTTGTTTATAGGGATGACAACCAAAGCGATAGCTCGACTTCTCTTAGCCATTCCGAGTTTTCAAAAGTGTCCTTAGTTGAAAGTAAAGGGACAAACTCGTGGCGGGGTGGTGTGGGTAGACACCACAACAGGAGCACGAGGCCTAAAGCGACTCGGGTGGATCTCCCGGGACCTAGAACAACGGAACCTCTTGGTCGGCAGTATTGCGAAGTCGCTCTTTGCCTATCGGAGTCGAAAGCTCTTCCCTAAAGGAGAGGATTTCCGTCTGCTGAACACTATGATTATTTCGAATGGAAAGGCAACCGGTTATGCAGACTTCAGGGCAAATAAAAAGAGCGAAAAAACGGAAACTGTGCCACCGCGACCTCCTTAAATTGTTTTAGGCAGTAAAGAAGTGTTTAGTTTAATTTTTTTCAGAAAAAGCAGCGTCCGAAACGCTCGCAAGGAAGTTTTATTTCAGACTGGCAAAGTTGAGAGATTCGGGTTGATAATTTGAAGAAGAAGAAGAAGAAGAAGAAGAAGAAGAAGAAGAAGATAGGCTCTCCGGAACAGATTTATTTAAACACTGACGTTTCAAAGAGCTTGATCGGTTTTCATCGTCAGACCGTAAAATGCACTTAATAGATCATAAATTTAATTTAAAGTGACATGCTGTGTTGGTCGGTCTCACGCTGATCGACTTTTCACTCCTCTATCTGCCTCAGCCTCTCGGGAGATGGTTGAGGGGCGTTTCGCCTGTGTGCTTTGTGAGTCACCACTCCGTCGAGGGGAACTGACTGGACTTTAATCGGGCGGTTGGTCTGGCGGTTCTTCTTCTTCCTCACCGAGTAAACTGAGCGTCGGGCTATCTCCGTGCGGCCTTTTTAAGTCTGGTGTGGTTGTTTGGTCCTGAGCTGTGCGATTGTGATGACGCAGGACTTTGTAAGCTGCAGGAAGGTCCAGATGCCTGCTGATATGGTGGGTATCGGAGAACCACGCCTCGAGATTTAGCCGTTCTGCTTTTGTGTTGCCTCGGCCTAAGAAGTTAGCCCTCTGGAGGTCAAAATATGCCCTGTTTCTTCAACATGTGTTGCTAGTTAAGGGTTAGTGTCTAACCTCCGAGTGGCCGATTTATGCAATTGTAGGCGAATTTGCGATTTCCGCCCGGTTTCTCCTACATAATTTCAGTCGCCCTGATTGAAATTTTTTTTGTAGATCACTGCTGACGTTTCAGCAGCTGGCAATGGGTCCTTAGATTGCAGCGGGCGACGTCGAATTGTTACTTGGGGTCGATGGGCTATGCCTATTCTGGTGGGTTGTAACAGTCGCGAGACCGCTTAAGAGACCCCTTTAACGTAAGGAATGACCCTCCAGACTTCGGGTTGCCGCTAATTTTGCCGTCATCTAGGCGCCCAACGTCTGCTTCTTTCGATTAAATATCTGGGATAACCATTTGCTGCAAATAGGTTCACAAGATACATTCGTTCGGCTTTTTTATCTTCTGGCTTGCTGCAGTGTGTTTCGACTCTTTGAAATAGAGTGCGGACACAATTACGTTTGTGAGACAGAGGATGGTTGCTGTTGACGTAAAGGATCTGTCTCGGGTCGGTGGATTTTCTTAATACTGTAGTTTGCAGCTGTCCAGAGGTACACCGGCGCCCAATTACGTCAAGGAAGGGCAGTTAGTTGTTTGTTTCTGCTTCCATCGTAAATTGAATATCCAGGTCAACCGAGTTCAGTAGTTCCCTTAGGTGCTCAATGTCAGTTGTTTTGACAAAGACGAAGGTGTCATCGACATAGCGGGCCCAGAACTTTGATTGATACTTGGTGAACACCAATTGTTCTACCCGTTGAAAAACTACTTCAGCCATTAGACTTGATATATGGGAACCCATAGGAGTGCCTTTTATTTGTTCGTACATTTGTCCGCCGAAGGTGAAATAGGCCATGAGACAGTATCGCAGATGCTCGAGCAGATGCTCAGACTTCAGGCATTTCTCTCTCTCCTCATATCGCTCTGCCAATAGTTGGTTCACAACGTCTATCGTTAGTTGCCGTGGAATGGAGGTGAAGAGCGAAACGACATCGAAGGAGACCATGGAATCGTCTGGCTCTAACTTCAGATGTTTTGTGCGTTCGAGGGATTGATACGCAGATGCTATAGTTGTTGGTGAGCCTTAAGCCAAAACTTAAGACGACCGAACATCCATTTTGCCAAACCATACGTCGGAGTGCCACAAAGGGATACGATTGGCCTGAGCTGGACATTTGCTTTGTGTACCTTCGGTAGACCATAAGAACGACCCGTGGCGGTGTCAGTGGGTTTCATGGAGAATCAGTCGTTGGGTGTAATCGCACCTTTGGCCCTGAGATTTTTCATGCCGGGCTCTTCTCCAGCGGAACGTTTGTATGTATATGTATGTTTATTGAAGGGTTCCAGGCAGAGCCCTTGATGACCCTATTTATGTACAGTGCTTTCGCAGATTCATACTCAAAAATAAAATTAAATTGCAGGCATTTAAAATGTGATTGGGTCACAGTTCAATCGTTATCATAAGGTAGTGCATGGGGTCACTGTGAATTAGTGCGGAAGATTGTATATGACAGATTTTACAAAACTGGCTGTGCATAGTCATGCTGTACAAGCCGATTTCTGTCGAAAACTAGACGAGCAAGTTTTCTTTTAAACACACAAACTGTGTCAGCTGTCACCATCTCGCTTGGAAGCGAGTTCCACGGTCTGACAACCCGCTGGCTGAATTAAAATTTTCGTCGGTCTAAACGCGTGCGCTCATTCCCGACTTTGTATGCATGGCCGCGTAGTTGGTTTGTTCGGGCGAACTCAAAGAAGTCCTCTGCCCATAATGAGCAACCCTGGCCGCGAACAATCCGGAACGTCCAGAGTAGACTGCAGTTTATTTTTCTATAAGAGAGAGGGAATAGGCCAAGCAAATTCAGCCTCTCCTGATAAGACAAATGCTTTAGACTGTCGACCATCTTCTTCGCTGTGCGTTGCACCTGTTCGAGTAAGTTGATATCCTTCCTCATCCATGGTGAAGCTGCTGGCATTCCATACTCTAGATGAGGTCTTACAAAGACACCAAAGAGTCTTTTGAAAAGTTCGGGAGGAAATATTTTAAATGTACGTCTGATCCAATGTAGAGTACTAGTTGCCTTCTGGACCATCTTTCTACAGTGTTCTGATGGCGATAGATTTGTGGTCGTCCCTACACCCAGATCTCTGTGTCTTTCCACAGTTTCTAACCTCGTCCCGTCAATATAGTACTGGTGTTTGGGAGAGGCATTGCGGCCGGTGTTCAGGTGCAAAACCACGCATTTGGACACGTTAAACTTCAAAAGCCATCTGTTCGACCAAGCACACAGTTTGTTGATGTTCGACTGCAACTTCTCTGCGTCATCATCACACTTGACTTCACTCCATATTTTGATGTCATCCGCGAACATGAGAGCCTCGCAATTCACTTCGCTGATGCAGTCATTAACATAAATCAGGAAGAGTACTGGGCCTAAGGCAGAACCCTGTGGGACACCACTTTCCACCTTTACCCATTCCGAGGTAGAATTACCAACGACGACTCTTTGTAGTCTGGAGGACAGAAAACTCCTGATCCACTTAAACATTCTCCCTTGAATCCCTACATCCCAGATCTTTTGTAAAAGAAGCCTGTGTGGGACACTGTCAAAGGCCTTCTTGAAGTCGAAAATATGACATCTACTGGAAAACCTTTATCGGTGGCTCGTGTCAATTTCTCGTGCGAGTAAAGAACACTCGTTAGGCAGGAGCGCTCTGGACGAAAACCGTGTTGGGCATCGCACAATATTTTGTTCTGTTCCAGGTATTTCATCAAGTGTTTTTTGATAATGCGTTCCATTATTTTACACGCGATGCAAGTAAGACTGACAGGACGATAATTTCCGCAGTCAAGTCTTGAGCTTCCTTTGTGGATCGGAGTAATGAATGCGCACTTCCATTCTTCCGGGAGCTTGCCGTCTTCAAATGACTTTTGAAATATTTCGGATAACGGTTTGCACAGTTCATTTGAAACGTCGCGAATTAGTGACGGGGCGGAAAAGGAAACTTGTAGCCGGAGAGAGCAACTTGACTATTTTCAGGGGACGAGTGATAAAGAGCAGCGTGCTGTTGCTCTGGAACTAGGCATTGACCGTGATGGCGGCGGCAAACTAGTACTGACAATCTTGGGTCAGATCAAGCCATGCACTGTCGAATGCTACTAACTTTAATTCTTTCACACCAATGTTAAGAGCCGGTTTTCCATGCTGGACGAACTGAGAATAAAGATAAACGATACGTCTGCGGGCGCTGCAACAATAACAGAAACGTAGCTGTCACAGGACTTGATGATTGCGAAGTAGCACTATCAGGATACTATTTGTTTTGGAGAGACAGGAGGGTTCGCCAGGGCGGAGGCGTTACCATTCATGAAAAGAAAGACTTAACAGTGTTTAAGGATCGACAAGATTGCCGACGACACAGAGGTCATTTGGCTGACAATAAAGGCACGGGGTCCCACTCCTTCGGATTTGTAGCCATCTTCAGACCACCACGGAGGGACCCCGACGCTTATATTTGTCCGCTGGAAAGCATTAATGAGATTGGCAGTCGACCGGTTTCTGTACTCATGGGGGACATTAATGCGCCTTGCATTCGATGGAGTGATATGCCTGCGCAGTGCCCGAAGTATACTTCGATTACTATCTCCTAAAGACAGCACTAGAAGCTCTCCTCATGCATCATGCTCCATTTCCAACTAGAGGGTGTGGAAGGCAACCGGCTTGTTGCTTGGATCTCGTTTTCACCAATGATCCTGACAGTATGGACGAGGTGTGTTCCCTGCCTCCGCTCGGTCAAACTGATCATGCAGTACTTTTATGGGATTGCGAACTGTATTCTGAACCGTAAGTAATAATTGAGATTAGGTCCAATATATGACAAGGAGATTTTGCAAATGAGAGCCGAAGCATCATAAATAGACTGGGGTGTCCTCCGCTCAGGGCACGTCAACGAGAACTGGGATTTATTTAAGGGTCGGCTATTGTATCCGGTGAAGAGTTACTTTCCCCTACCAAGGTCCAGGACATCCAAAGGATATCAGTGACTAACACAAGATTTAAAAAAGGAGATCAACGAGAAAGGAGGGTTGTGGAAAAAGTTTCGCGAAAGCAACAATAATGCGACCTTTACAGAATATAAAGTCCAACGAAACAAGGTGAAAGGCTAAACTTTCATGGGATGACGAGAGTAATTTGCCCCACCGAGTCAAAATCGCTATAGAGCTATTTGCGTAAGAGCACCAGTAACAGGAAATTTTCTGTTGTCATGGTTCATCATGATAGGAATCCGTTAACGGATTCCTATCATGATGAACCATGACGGTTTGGAGATATTGGACGGCACAAACAAAGCTGACCACTTTTATTAGGTCTTCCAAACTATTTTCACAAGGGAAGCAGTTTCCATTCCATCTATTGTTGAAAGCATGTAATATCCGATTAGCCGTACTTTGTGAAGTGCCATTTTAGTGCCTTCGTGTCGGACTATCTCTTTCTATTTTTTTTGTGGTAAAATAACAGTATTATGTGCTATTCAGTGCGTTTTTCTGTAGGTTAGTAATGTTTTGTTCCTTGTACTGTAACTGAAAACTTATCTACTCTATAATGCACCGCAGAGCATATGTTAAAAGACGAATGCTTGCGGCTCCCCAACCGTCTCTGACTGCTAGAATCGTGGCCGGATACACAGAGGATGCCAGCATATGTTCGCTACCTTCTCCGGATATGGATAAATCAAAAATCCCCTTAGTCCAAGCAGAACCCCTTGACCCCTTAATCGTCCAAATCTACGCCTCTGCTAGTCGTAACAGAACATCAACCGACAAAATACTAGATCAATTTATATATGGTGATATAAACGGCAGTTCTGAAAAAGTCGTTGAACAGCCGTTTAAAGTTATTGGAGTAATAAGTTCTGAAACTGAGGAGAGAATAAAACGCAAGCAGAATTTTATACTGCGAAACATTCCGAGTAACTTATCTGCTATAAAGGGAGCGCATTTGTTCCTGCAAAGTTGTGGCTTGGGTTTCAGTGTCTCACAAGCTAAACGACTGCGCTCGCTTATTCGTAATAAACCAATACTAGTTACCCTTTCCTCCTTGAGAGAATTCGATTTTATCATGTTGAGGAGGGAGATAACTAGAGAATTCTGCCGTTCATTGCACAGCTCCATTTCGTCAGACCTCACACCTCTGCAGCAAAGACTGAACAAATTGAAATTATCAAAAACCAACGCCGAGATGATGACACCAATGCTCAATTTGAATAAGTCTTCTGCTACAATATCTGCGGACTCTACACGTCATGGCATAGTCAATTCCGTAGGGAATTCGACTCTTGATGCCGAAATCTTTAAACACATAAACACGCCTGCTATAAATACGCCTCTACCGACGCCCCAGCAACCCTTAGCAAGCCCAAGCATGTGTCTAAGTCAAAGGCAAATCCAATTGCTGTGGCAGCCACGCGGACACCCAAAAAATCCAGCACCATTATAAAATCTTTTCCTCCAAAATCGGCTAACAGTGCCTCAAATACCCCGACTCAAAACATAACGTGTTCCCAACTGCCCATCAGCCCTCATATCGGGGCGGTTAGGCCGAATATACCGACATTCCCGCCTTTTACTAGAACTCTCGCTCCAATGGAAGCAATGCGTCGGGCACCCCCTAACATGTTTCCTCCACGGCCGTTTTATTAATGTATTCCTCACGCTAATGTCCATACTGGATCAGTTAACTCATCTGATCCTCAGTTTCGTTCCGGCGAGAATGTGCTGCATATATGGCCCGCGGATTTCCAGCTGAAAATGAGTTAGCTAACAATCGTTACCAGCTTCCCTGCCCGTTATTTCCTTCCCCAAGTTCTACCCCTTTTTATCCACGTTAGAATGTTTTAATGCCATAAACTTTTTTACAGAACCGGATGGGTACATCCGGACCGTTTGCTCCGTGGGCAGCCAAGCACTGGACGACGTAGCCCATCTTCCTCAGAAACAAACAGCATTCTCCCTCAAAATTTTTGTTTTATATGACAGATTCTGGCGTCAGACTCTGGTGTTCGTCCATTGTCCAGATATTGTTTTAGTAAGTGAGACATGGGCATCAGCCTCCGTTGCTGACTCCGAACTCTCTGTTCTCGGCTATAATTGCATTCGAAATGATCGTCAAGACAGCCATGGTGGAAGCAGTTGCGTCTACGTTAAACAAACACCTACATTTCTGCCGCTGGACCTCCTGCATTTTTCCGCAGTAAAAGGCAGCTGCTGGATCCAGGTTGCACAAAAATATAAGTTTGCCTTACTCGTTGGCTGTGTTTATCGCCCTCCCAACGCCAACAACAATTCTGATCGTTTACTCTCACAGGAATTTTATACTGCGTCCGACGTAAGCTATAAGTATCAATTGCTTGCGGGTGATTTTAATCTCCCTGACGTTCGCTGGTCTCCGCTTCCCTGCCCCAGAAGGTTCGAAGACTTTCTTGAGGCTGTGGATGTTGGGATGTGAAGTCAGGTTGTTGACTTTCCCACCCGAGAATCAAGCATGCTTAATCTACTTTTCCGTAGAGGCTGCATGCCTTCGTCAATGTCATTCCTGGGACCATTCGGGGACTCAGCCCACAACATGGTTTTTTAACGTTGGAACTGGAGGCGGGCAAAACGTTGTCCCCAAAGTGTAGCTTTTTCCGAGATTTTCGACAAGTTCGCTCAGCCGAATTATTAGCACATCCTCATTCCGACGACTGGACTGATTTCTTCCTTAGTTCGGACGTAACTGTTAGCATTGCAAAACTGTACGAAATTTTGGATCCGCCTATTTCTCTATTTGTCCCCTGTAAGAAAATAATTAATGTTCGGTATGAGGTTTTCCTACCCTTGCCATTTCGTCACAGGTTGCGCAGACTTTCTCGGCGATTCCATCTTCAGAACGACGTTTCTGTACTGGCCTTGATTTGTCATATTTTTGAGCAGACTAAGAGATTTGCTGAAGAAAAACAGCTAGCTGAACAGGTCCAATTCACTGAAAACCGGTTGTTAAATGCCTCGAAACTTTTCTCCCGTATAGTAAAAACTCAAATAAAGACGCAACATCCCAACCTCCGAGGCGCTCTTGGATATCCTGTAGTTGATGCCAAATTTACCGTTGATAGCTTCAATGCTTTCCTGTCCAAAACATTTATTGAAGAATCGACCACTTCACTTCCGACCATCCAGGCATTGACCGGGGCAGTTCTCAAAACTATAACTTTCACTCTGTGGGATGTGACTGTTGCCATTAGGCGATTTCGTCAATCTCATAGCCCAGGACCTGTTGGTGTCCCAGTAAACATTTTAAAAGCGGATGCAAATACGATTATCCCATCCCTCTTGTGCAAGATATTTAATCTCGCTCTTGAAAGTGAAACTTATCCTACGTTGTGGACGGGCTCACACATTTTACCCATTCCTAAGCATGGCCAATCTACGTCATTTGATGACTTTCGTCCAATAAACACTTCCCCTGCAGTTTCGAAGATATTAGAAACATTGATCAACGATAAGTTGCTGTGTCACTCAACAGCGAATAACCTACTGAGTGCTGCTCAGCATGGATTCCTCAAAGCTCGCTCTTGTGACACCTGTCAACTCTCTTTCTTTGACTATGTTCTCCAATCTAGGCACAATGGTTTTGCACTTTACACAATGTATTTCAATTTCATTAAGGCTTTTGATCGTGTTGACCATGCTCTTCTTCTTCTCTTGAAACTGTCCTCTTTCGGAATAGGTGAAAAACTTTTGAAATTTATATCCTCCTATCTGGGCGCTGGTACACAACGAGTTAAGATTTCCAATGCTATCTCCAACCCCACATGTGTGAGGAGTGAAGTCATTCAGGGTTGTGTACTCGACCCGCTTTTACTTTGCCTTTTTGTTAACGATGTACCCAATTTATTTCAGAATGGTAAGCCCTTCATGTATGCCGATGATCTGAAAGTTGCATATCGATATAAGTCGGCAGATCGTGACATCCTACTTAAGCTCCTAAAATGCGACCTACAGGCCTTTGTCCAGTTTTGTCGCTAAGGAATCCGATCCGTTCGAAGACCTCCGTTCCCGAGATTCTGTCTTGCCGTCTAAGAATTAGAATCCTGCGGATACCGCTAGGGATGGCAGTGGCTGAATTCCTCCGTTTAGTTGGCATAGACGCACCATGTGTCCGCCCTCGCAGTAGCGCTGTCGAGACTACCGTAGTGTATATTTTAAGCTTCACGAACAATAGCAGGTCCGCGGCGGTTCCAAATGGAGGCCTACAGCCGGTCGTGGGTCTGACTGGCATCGGAGATCAGGTAGGCCACTTCGGCGTACACCTCTCTGTTGCTTGCGGTGGTGCCGCCTAGTTAGGTAAGCTTGTTCACAAACGCGGGCCGTAATCCGTACACGTCAATATTAGGTGAAGTGTGTTCCTCTTCTGGTGCTGACCGTTGCACGGCTACCATTTTGTCTGTGTTGATGGTCAGCCCGAAACTAGCTCAGACGTTGGCGAATAATTCTATGCCTCTTTACATGCCTGCATCCGTCGGAACACTGAATGTACGGTGGCCGGCGAAGAGGAGTCCGCGGACAGTGGTAGCTGAAGTCCGTCTGGCGCATGCATTCATCAGGTTTTGAGATGATGGTCATTGGTCTGAAAGACGACGCTGACCCCCGGATGCTCAAACGGTACATGTTTCTCAGCAAGGCAAAGAACAAGAGTGTGGTCAGCTTAGGAAGGGAGAGAGAGAACTCAGGCATGCTCTGATCCCCAGGTAATTGCGGATGCTTCGAAGACCATTTTATTGACCGTAACACGCGCATTATCACATTGAGAACCTGACACATCATATTCATTATTCGTCAAAGACGGATTAAGTTGTGTATTATTTACCGGAATTAGTCGCAACGCACTGAGTTGGAGACATTTGCTGTGTCAATGCAAGTGGGTGTTCATCTTCCAGTACTTCTCTTGCATGTACGGGACGACGAAGTCCATGTCTGTGGTTTCCCGGTGTCGTCGGAAGCGACAATAGCTTTCAGCGAAAATTTCGTATTTATATGAATGCTTGCAAACACCCTCCTAGCAATTTTGATCAAAAAAGTCCCTCCTTGGTTATCAGGTATTTGTCAGCGACCGCTTCATTTGTGAATACTTATGACATTTCCGTCCCTGATTTTCTGAAAGGCTTGTGCTTGACGCCAAATCTCCTGGAATATCGTCGTTAGCTTGTCCATCAGTCGGGTATGCCGTGCTTGAATAATACGGCCGGTATCTCGTCGATGCCAGTGTTTCTCCAGCACAGGTTTGTAGCACTGCCCTGGAAGTTTCTAGTAGGGAAAGCTGGAGGCGCCGTTTGATAGCGGCCTCTGAGATTGTGGATATGCGACTGGGAACGGTTTTAACCGCTCAATACTGTGATTAAGAACATGCGATTTCATCTTCGACATTGTTTTTTCCCCGAAGCCAAGCAGACATGCCGTACTTTGGTTGTGAGGCTGTAGGCCGTCTATGTCGACGCGAGGGAGTGTTTCATATGCCCGTGGTCAGCGTACCCTCGGATTTTCATTGTCTTGCGTGTCATCTTGGGGTCCTACATCTTCCACAGTTTTTGTTGCACAAGGCAATGACATGTGAAGAAGGCTGCTTCGAATGCAGTTTTCGTATTTGGTTCCGTATTTGCGCAGTCTCTCATCCCATCGTTTTCGGCGAGCATATTGCGGACTTCTCCACTGCTATCATAAAGACAATCCTGGTGTTGCCTTTACGGGCGAACGAGGACGTCCATGACGATGAAGTGGACAGTTTTTCGCAGTTGGCGTTACCTTCATTGGCGTTTCCTTCTGTATCATGCAGTTCTTTCAGACTGTATGGCGGATGTCGTCTTCGTCATCCAGAACGGAATCGCAGGATGACTGGCCTGTTGACCACAGGGCATCAACGACCGTATGATGAGCCCCTGCCTGCCTCTCCGAGGAGGCGAATTTGTCACCATCATCAGCGCCTACACTCCCCAAAGACCATCCCTGATATCGCTAGAGACAAATACTACAAAGACCTGCACGCCCTCCTGCCGACTGTATCGACGGCGGGCATGTTGATTGTCCCTGATGACTTTAACGCCCGCGTAGGCGCAGGCCATGCTACCTGGAGAGGAGCGCTCGGTCCCCATGGCCTCCACGGCTTCAATGACAATGGTCTGCCCCTTCTCCGCACCTGCACAAAACATCAACTCATCCTAACGAACGTCTTTTTTGTCTGCCACAGCGAGATAAGGACACCTGGATGCATCCTCGGTCGCCTCAGTCTCACCTGCTGGACTATGCCCTTGTCCGGAGGCGAGACCAGCGGGAGGTGCTGGTGAAAAAACGATTCCATATGCGGACGGGTGGACCGACCATCGCCTCGTCATCTCGGTGATGCGTATTCGCCTACAGACTCGCAGGAGACCGCAAGGTAAGCGACCCCCATGGAAGCTGAATATTGCTTTGTTGTTTTTGCCTGTTCACCTTGTCCATTTCAGCGGCGAACTAACTCAACGGCCAGACAACCTCCCCATCGCTGCCGCTGGCGAGAACGTCTCCGTGGAGAACCGATGGTGTCAACTGCGAGAAACGGTCCAGCCGACGGCGCTCGCCGTCCTCGGTCGCGCTCCCCGCCAACACCAGGGCAGGTTCGACCACAACGAGGCTGCCTTCAGTAACCTGCTCGCCAAGAAAACCGCCTGCACAAAGCCAACGTCGACTGCTCCACCGATGACAGCAGAGTTGCCTTCTACCGTAGTCGTCGCCTCGTTCAACAGCGACTGCGCGAAATGCAGGACGCCTGAGTGGCCCACAAGACCGAGGAAATCCAAGAGTACGCGGACCATAAAGAATTAAAGGACGTCTTTTCCGTGATTAAAGCTGTCTACGGTCCGTCAAACAAACGTTCTGCACATTTCCTCAGCGCCGATGGCAGCAGCATACTCAATGAGAAGACAAATTCCGCAGCGATGGGCCAAACGCTTCCGAGGCATCCGCAACCGCCCCTACACCATATCCGACGCCGCCGTCGCACGTCTGCCGCAAGTGGAAACCAATGTCCATCTTTACCTCCCGCCTTCTCTCTACGAAACAATCAGGGCCGTGCAACAGCTCTCCAGCGGAAAAGCGCCCGAATCGGACACGATCCCGCTGAAGTCTACAAGCACGGTGGCCCTCAACTCATCGATCATCTGACTGTGCTCTTCCAGGAGATGTGGCCACAAGGTGAAGTCCCGCAGGTTTTAAAAGACGCAACAATCGTGCATCTATATCAGCGAAAAGCAATCACCGGCTCTGCGACAGTCACCGAAGCATCTTCTTGCTGAAAATTGCAGGGAAAATCTTTGCTCGCATCCTCCTCAACCTCCTGAATAATAATCTGGAACAGGTTCTTCTACCGGAAAGCTATTGCGGCCTCCGCCGTCATCGCGGTACCACGGACATGATCTTCGTTGTCAGCCACCTACAGGAGAAGTTTAAGGAGATGCGGACCCACCTGTACTCTACCTTCGTGGATCTAGCGAAAGCCTTCGACACGGGGAATCGTGAAGGACTGTGGAAGATCGTGCAGAAATTCGGCTGTCCGGAGCGATTCATTCAGATGGTGCGTCAGCGCCACGAAGGCATAATGGCGCGCATCACAGACAACGGAGCTGTCTCAGAGGCATTTGCAGTGACCAACGGAGTGAAGCAGGGATGCGTCCTGGCGTCCCCTCCCCTCTTCAGCCTTGTGTTCTCTGCTATAATGATGGACGCCTTCCGCATCCGTTTACAGGACGGACGGCCACCTCCTCAATCGACGGCGGATGCACTTTCAATCGCGTTTATCCGCAACCACTGTGCGCGAACTTTCTTTCGCCGACGACTGCGCCCTCAACACTACCTCGGAAGAGGACATGCACAGGAGCATGAACCTCTTCTCCGCCGCCTGTTAGAACTTCGGTCTGGTCATCAACACGGAGTAGACGGTGGTCATGCACCAACCGCCACCCCCCTGCCAGCACATGGCCCCTTCATAGGCGGGGCTGGGTGGGGCCAGAGCCCCCTCTGCATTGAAGCCTTTTTAAGCGTATTTGCATCGAAAGATATGTTTCAAAAGCACCACTTAATGTACCTTCTTTGGAATTAAAAGGAGCTAATTTATCAAAATTGGCTTATAAATCATGGAGAAAGCATCCGTTTACGCCCACTGAATGTAGCTGCGGATGAGCACAATATATTTAGGTTTTGTTTAAGTTCCTCATTGCATAAACTCTTATTTGTCCACCGGTTAACAATCTGTGTGTGTTATTAATTCATATATTTGACAATCGGGACGATATTTTAAAGTGGTGCCAAAAGTGGGCGGGGATGTGGCCTCCCCTGCGCATTTTTTTCGCTGGCGGGGCCAGGCGGGGCTATCGCGTAGCATGCCCCTCCACAGCCCCCTCCACAGCCCCGCCTAGCCCTCTCATGGCCCCCTCTAGCCCCGCCATTATTGCGGGGGCCAGGCGGGGCTAGGCGGGGCTGGTGCTGGCAGGGCCGACACAGCCCCTACCCACAATGCGCTACAGATCAACGCAACCAGAACCCAACTGCAAGTAGTGAAATACTTCCCATATCAGGACAGTACCTTTCCCGCAGCACGAAAATCGATGACGAAATAGCCCGCCGGATTTTAAAGTCAAGTCAAGCCTTTAGCCGCCTTCTAAACACAGTTTGGAATCGTCCCGGTCTCCAGCTCAGCACGAAACTGAAAAATGCACAAGGCCATCATCCTCCCGACGCTGCTGTATGGAGCTGAGACAACAGCTGTTGAGCTTGAGCGGCCACCTCAGGCGGATGGACGACGAGCGGCTACCCAAAGGACTATTCTATGCAGACGTCTCCACGGGTTCCCGCCGTCAAGGATGCTGATACAAGGGCACTGCGAAGTCCTCTCTGAAGCGTCCGCAAATCAATCCGACCAACTGGGAAGGCCTCGCCCGAGACTGACAGGCATGGGGAAGATGAGTGAAGACAGGCGCCGCAGTCCTCGAGGCCAACCGCATGGCCGAGGCGAGGGCCAAACCTGAGACACACAATTGTCTGCTGCGCCCATCCGCAGTGCCAACGTACAACCGCCTCCAACGTGTCCACGGTGTCAACGGACATTCGGGGCGCGAATTGGACTCATTAGACACTTTCGGAACAACTGCAGCACTCGGACCGCACAAACCGTCGTCCCTCCGTCCACTTCCTCCCCGTCCTCTACGCCGTAAATTAACTCACACCGCTGCACACCAACACTACACACAATCCTGAAACACCGACAAACACGAACACCGCCACCGTCGACATCAGTGGTGAGGACCAGGACTACACCTGTCCTCACACAGACCGCATTCATACCTCGCAAATCGGCCCTGATCGGTCACTTGCAAATCCGTTGCACAGAGACTGGCGAGCCAGCGAGTGGAGCACCAACCTACACTCGCCGCACCCGCCTCCATTGCCCACCCTGCCATCGCACATTCATGCATCGCATGGGCCTGCTCAGCCACATACACATCAACGAAAACCTGCGGTAGAAAATCACCGGCCGCATCATACCACGACATTCTCCCTCACTGCCTTATCACCGTACACCAAAATCACCCACCGCAAGCACCCAACTACCACCTCCCACGCAAGAGGAGAGTGTACTTCTCGACTCGGTGGAGAGGCGGACTGGTGAGCTGGTGATCGGACCGAAACAGCTCCTTCCACGCCATCTGCACGCATGTGAGAGACGCCGCTCAACTATCGTTGTGTGAAATCCCGGTGCCTGTTTTTAGGGGGCCAGGTTGTGCATATGGCACGCAGACAAGGCCATTAGATACCACCACCGCGCCCATCTCCCGCCCCATTCTGCTGACCGGCTTCGACAGGGGCTGAGGTGTGGGAATGGGAAGGGAGAGTGAGGTCAATACTTCAGCGCATTTTCCTCACAATAAACGATCTGACGCGCTTAAATATAACGGGGGGGGGGGCGCTAGAAGCCGTGGCTTGGAAGGTTGTCAACGGATGGGATAACTTGGACCTCGCAGTCGACCAGTGTTGTATGTGTTTGTGTGAAGTGGCCGGCTGGTCGTCTGAGAGCCAGGCTGCAATGGCCCCTTCTTAATTTGGTCTTTATGGCACTCCCACAGTGTGGGATCCGAGCCGGGCGTGGGCGGCACGCCTAGGTGCGGTTTCGGCCGTGCCAGTCTCCATTCTCTGTTGATTCTTGGTCAAAGACCTGGTTATTCGTTGTGTGGACCAGGGGATGTGGTGTGGAGCGTCAAGGTACGGGCTCGACCATGCCATCCACCTGCGCCCTTTCCCGTCTCCGGTCTTCTTGACTCTGTCTTGAACTCGGGTCCAGGTGGCGGAGAAGAGAGTGTGGTAGATGCAGCACAAATCTACTCCCACTATATGTCCTGCGCAGGCCACCATCCCTGCTCCCACGCTGCTGTGGAGCACATGTTGGACATCGTCGAAACCGACGGTCGAACTCTCGTGTTGACTGATTGTCAAAATATATGCGGTTAGGGGACACATTCAACAAAGAAGCAGGCATCTAACTTGGTAATCGTTTACCTTACTTTTTTCTGCGAGATTGCGGTGGAAGCCGTATTTCAGAGAGGTGTTTTGCCTAGCCGTCGATGTCCTAAATCTCTTTGTTACCAGTATTTCCTGTCGGTCTTGCCTTCGGACGAGGATGTAGTCAAGCAACTGTCCCCGCTGTGGTGTATCCCTGTTGAATTTTCCCACGTTGGAGTAGGAGCAAATATACTGGTAAGAAGGCTGCGCCTTACGCAATATGTAGAGGCCGTTGGCGTCGTCACAACCAAAACTTTTATGACCCAGCACTCCCTATAGACAGCGAGGTCTCTCCCAAGGCGGGCATCGAAATTATTAACCTAAATCAGCCTTGTCCGTTTTCGACATAATTGCCTGGGCACATGAAGCTTTTCATAGTATTGTTCTCCGCTGCGTCGCAACTACTTATTGATGGGGACGTAGTCGATGATGATGATGATGATGATGATGATGATGATGATGATGATGATGATGATGATGATGATGATGATGATGATGATGATGATGATGATGATGATGATGATGATGATGATGATGATGATGATGATGATGATGGCAAATTCAGCTATCAGAAGAGGTAGATACAGTGCTTGTCCTTTGGTAGACAGGACCGAGGTTTAACTAAGTTGTTCGAGATGACAAGTGCGACGCCAGGGTCGGGCCGATCTGTCTTTACCCGGCTGCTCCAGACTAACGCGTAGCTGGAACCCCCTACCAACCCTGTCCGGAGAACTTGGTCTCGCTGATTGCAGTGATGTCCGCTTGGTAGTGAACTAGCTCTCGAGCGACTTGAGTCACCTTTATTTTTTGTGTCAGGAGTTTTTTTCACTGCTGGTCGGATTTGTGTTTTAGCTTCCCTGACAATGTCTGTAAACTGGCATTAAATACAAGTACTATTGGCAGTATGGTATTACCGACAAAGACAAGGGAGATCGGAATGGCCATTTCTGGCTTATAAGCCGTCGTCAGCCAGTCATGCCCCGCCCCGAAGTGTAGAACACCCGAGGCTCGATCTCGCGACCTGTTAGTTAGAAGTCCACGCTTCTAACCACTGGGCCACGAGCCCACTGCCGTGTCGGTTTCGATCAGGAATGCACAATGGTAGGGGACGCTCACCGATTGTTCATACGGAACTCACTCGTTCCGTTGTGCCTTAAGGGCCCTTTCTCAAGCCCAACCAGCAGCCGCATAGCGCTGCATGATATAGGTGGTATTTTATTACCGACAAAGACAAGGGAGACTGTCTCCCTTAAGGGTTAGGCAGCGTAGCCGAAGCCATAATCTCAATGCCCACCCAAGAACTGTCAGCCTCATTGTAGGCTACAGCCGTGAATTGGCCAGAAGAAGGGTACTGCTGCGGTATCGGTGAGTCATAATTCCGTTTGTCTAGGTAGAGTTATTTTGAAAATCCTGGCGGAGATGTTCTGGAAGGGAACTTACTCTTTCCTAGACTAGTGCAATTGTTGACTGACAGCAAACGCAGCATTTGAAGTAGATATTCAACACCATAAACATCCTGACAAGAATAACCGTTAATATCCTGAAACCTGATAAAACATAAAAATTGAAGTTATCTTACTTGAACTGGGCAGGGCTTTCGATACCGTTAACAGGCTGGCTGAAATTCTTAAATTGCGTCCTATTGCATTTAAACATTTGCTCAGATCAAAGGTTGTTTTCCAAAAAAGGAAGCTTTATATACGCGTGTGCTCTTTCACACTTTGGTTCCGGAAGAATCAGAGCATGGAACGTTTATTTTTCTGCGAAGGAGATGGACGCGCGATCACTGAGACAGTACATGCACTTGTCTGGACTGGAGGCCTGGGTGTTTGACACATGCTCCCGCTCCCGCGGCCAAGACGCGAAACTCAATTCCCAGTCAAGGGTGCACACAGTCACGCCGCCGAGGGACGCGTTGACTCAGCCTTATCGCGAGCACCACCCCTGCGCTCCTACCCCCTTCATGGCTTGACCACAGAAACGGCTCATTTGACGCCGCAGCCTCACAGTCTCTGACGCTTACCTCCTGCACGAGACCGAAAGCTCTGACTAGTAGACCTACTGTCCCAGAGATCGCTTGTTCATCTTTTGTACGACAAGAACTTGGGATTCGCATAACCGCTTCCTCCCAAAGCCAACTTTCTGGCAGAGAAGTTTGTCCGTTGCCCATTGCAGTATTTTGTGATTAAAGTTGTCTTACAGCTCCTGCACAGTCCACGTTTATGAATCATTGCCAAGAACGTTAAAATCCCAAACGATAAGGACATCTTTCTGCTCCCTGCCGTTGTACAGTTCGGTTATGACAATGAGATCCTGATCAGAAGTCTGGTTAGGCGAACAATACACCACCGAAAGCGTCAGTAGTTGGACATACTTATCAGATATTGTGAAGTTTGACAGTTCCACATCCAAATGAGCAGCAAACCGAAGTCTGGAGGGCCATTCCTTACGTTAAAGGGGTCTCTGAGGCGGTCTCTCGATTGTTACAACCTGCCAGAGTAGGCATAGCCCGCCGACCCCAGGCAACAATTCGACGCCGTCTGATGCAACGTAAGGACCCATTGCCACCCGCCGAAACCTCAGCACTTACCTACAAAATAAAGTACGATGAGGGCGACTGCAACTATGTGGGGTAAACCGGGCGGAAACTGCAGATTCGCCTACTAGAGCACAACTCGGCTACTCGGAGGTTAGACCGAAACTCTCAATTAGCAACACATATTGGAGAAACTGGGTACGCTTTCGATCTCCAGCGACCTACCATCTTAGACCGGGGCAACACAAAAGCAGGACGGCTAACTCTCGGGGCGTGGTTCTCCGATGACCACTCCATCAACAGGCATCTGGACCTTCCTGCAGCCTACAAAGTCCTACGTCATCACAATCGTAGGGCTCAGGACCAAACAACCACACCGGACTTAAGAAGGCCATGCGGAGACAGCCGGACGGCGAGTTTACTCGGTGAGGAAGAACAAGAACCGCCAGACCGACCACCCGACACTGGTTCAATCACCTCCCCCGACGGAATGGTGACTCACAAAGCACGCAGACAAAACGTCAGTCAACCATCTCCCGAGAGGCCGAGGCAGCGAGAGGGGAGGAAAATCGATCAGCACAAGGCCGACCAACGTAACAAGCCACTTGGGATTTCTGGTCGATTAAGTACATATTACGCTTTGACAATGGAGAGTCGACCAAGTTCTCCGAAACGTCAGCATGTAAATAAACCTGTTCCCTTCTTCTTCTTCTTCTTCTTCTTCTTCTTCTTCTTCTTCTTCTTCTTCTTCTTCTTCTTCTTCTTCTTCTTCTTCTTCTTCTTCTTCTTCTTCTTCTTCTTCTTCTTCTTCTTCTTCTTCTTCTTCTTCTTCTTCTTCTTCTTCTTCT
>CACRXP010000066.1:1668513-1690222 GCA_902702965.1 Spirometra erinaceieuropaei
AGAAGGAAGGTACGTGGACACTGTGCGCAGTAAAGGAGAATGCGGCGAGTGTATGTGGGGGCTTCTGACACCGGCACGCTAGTCGTGGTACGATGAAATCGCTAGTGACCGACAGGAACGTTGCTTGAAGTTTCGACCGCAATAGAAGTGCAATGATGTTTTGGGGAATGTCGTTGACAAGATTCCAGCCGCAAGACTAGACATTTGGATACATTTAAAGTAAAAACCACTTCCTGAACCATGCGGTCAGCTTATTAACATTTTCTTGCAGTTGCGGCCCATCTGCAGCGCAGCTGATTCGTTTCCGAATTTTTACATCATCTGTAAACATCATGACATCTTGGTTAAGTTATTCGGTACAGTCGTTTATGTAGGTAAGGAAGAAGAGAGGACCCAAGATCAAACCCGATAGAACATCGTTTCTACTAGTACCCATTCAGATGCAGTAGTAACAACAATTACTCTTTGCAGACTGCGTGAGAGGAAACTTTTAATTCACTTAAAATGTTGCCCTGGATTTCACACCGCTGAATCTTCTGTATGAGTCGTCCATGAGGCACCGCTATCAACCACCCTTTTGAGGTCGAAGAGGATAACATCGGCTGGATGGCCCCGGTCTGTGAGTCTTGTCCACTTTCTCTGCCAGTAAGGACTACTCGTAAGACACGAGTGACCACGATGAAATCCGTGCTGAGAAGCACACACTGCGTTCTTCTGCTCCAGCTACGCCACCAAATGCACCTTAATAAGCAGTTCCCTTGTGGCGACTAGCCATCCTGACTGGTCTGGCGTCATTGTTCAAGACCTCGCTGCCTCAGGGTCATTTACCCCTTGCAGCGAGCCGTCCCAGACGAGGTGACCTGAATTCACGCGAACAACAGCTCGGGCATACCTGCGTCCGCGCAGTCGCAGCTGCCCATGCGGCCACTTGAACGCGCCACCCCCTGCAACCAGCAAGCCACGGGGACACCACCCCTCGGCAAATTCAACACACGCTGACTGGACACCACTTGAGCTTGGCCCACGAGCCTACAAAAGCGGCTGCCACCACTATCTCATAGACACCGACTCGCACAGTATGTCAGCCAAATTTTGAAGGGCAAGTGAATGAATTCTATCTGAAACAGGTGATTTTGGTAGGTTTCAATCGAAGTAGCTCTGTCCTTATCAATATAGGCAGAAGAAAAGATTATCTTCTAATGTAAACGATGCAGGATTTTGTTGTTGTTCGGGGTGGGGGAGAGGAGAAGGATTAGTTCCATGGGTGAATACTGACTGGAAGAAGCTGCAAAAGCCTGATGCTGTCATTTGGTTATCCGTCTCCATTACTCCGTTTGTATCCCTGTAAGTGGTCCGAACTCTCGTCAGTCGAAAACGTCTTCACACCTTACTTCTTCTCTTAAAGACAATTTGTGGTTTCTCGTTTATCCACAGAGGACAGTTGTTCGTCTTCTTTCGTCTGCGTAGACAGTTTAAATCAATAATTCCTTCAACCAACGAGTTGACCGTGTTCCAGTAATCTTTAACTGATCCCTGCAACGTGATTGCCAACGGCATTATTGAGACTTGCGTTCGACTGGTGGAAAAATCTCCCTTCCAGATACTTCTTCCCAATAACTTTGGTGAGTCAGGTTGGCAGAACATGGAGTGCTCGAAGAGCATTGCAATATGATCACTGCCACCAATTAGCAGGACATCTCGTATATCCATCACACTCCTAATCTCGAATAATCATCAGGTCAAAGCAGTTTCAACGTTATCTTTCCCTAGCACGTGTTCCGAGAATCACATTCCGGAAAAGTAGTTTATCCGCTGCCCAATCGAGCAAATGACATCCGAAAGTATCCAATGGAGGCAAACTAGTCCGAGCTTGCGAGTAGATATTGGGAACATTAAAATCCTCAACAATAAGGACATCTCTGTTCGAGCAGGTCTTCGTCACTCCCGTTAGAGGAACACTATCGTGTTCGGCAATCTGGTTTGGGGAACAGCATACACCTGCACACGTCAGTGGCCGGGCATATTTAGTAGAGAAAGTTAAAGATAAATTTCCGCATCCACTGATGTTGTGGGGTGTTGATCAGGTATCGCGGTTAAATTGTGGCTAAAATAGACAGTCACCCCTCCTCCTCCTCCTCCTTGGCTTTTCCTGTCTGTTGATAACATCTGAGGGATGCCTTATGTTCTCCAATAGGTTCAGAAAACCATGTTTCTGTCAAGGCGATGATACCTGTCGTGTGCTCGTATTCGTGGTCTCTGAGTCGTTTAGGCTGATCATTGTGGGGGCCAAATTTAGCTCTCCGAAGAGACAGGCGCAGGCACATGAGGCAGTCGTTGCCGCCCCGCGACACATGGGACATTTGGGGAACGAAGTCGAGGGCGAGGGTGAAAACTGCGTCACGTCTCTCTTTGCCACTGGACAGCCACTCCAGAAAAAGGTGTGGCCAGCACCCTCATCCTCCATTTGACCTTGTTAGGAGAAACGGTTGTCGTCTATAGCAACGATGTCCACCTTTTGGCGTACCAGTGCTCGAGCGACTATCGCCGTTCTCCGTTCCGTAGGGTTGCTTCACGGATTGTCTAAGACGTCATGAAAATTCCAGGCTAACAGTGTGAGTGGACTTACCCTAGCAATCCGTGGGGTGCGGGTGGGGTGTAGGGGCCGGGGGTTGTATTTGTTCGTTGTTCTTTTGTATCCAGGGGTTTTGTATATACGAGCCACGGCATACTAGCAGATGCCATTATTCCCTAGCATTTGCTTAGAGCACCTTTTATAGCCCTCCCTCGCAAAAGAGTAAACGATGCTGCCCCTAAATAGGGCTACTTAGAAATTCCAGACCGCTGCCAAAATCCACATTTAGTCAGGACCTTGTTTCATGAAGAGCGACACGGGTTTGTTTGGGTCGCCCGCGGGGTTGCAGGTCGCCCTCTCCGCAGAAATTATGAAATAAAAGGGGAAAAGAAGAAGAGGACAGAGGGAGGAGGAATGGGGACACACACAACACCGGATAACTTCATCTAATTTAGCTCGTCAGTCGATGAGGTTACCGCGGTGTTGTCGCTAGGCAGAGCCTGGCTTCGGGAGCCACAGATGAGAGTTGGGTGTCAGTTAAGCACCATGACGAACAGTCACCACTTGCATGGTGCGACCTACCGTTCATACACAAGCGCCTCTAACTGGACAACCATACACCCCAACAAGCACACACACTCAGCACATTTCGATCATCTCGAATGACGATGTCCATCGAGTGCCCCAAAGGATAGTGGGCGCAGCGACGTGGCTTGCACGTAAATTATCTTGTGGTGATGGAGGAACTGCGATGCATCTCTCGCACTGTCTCCCCCCTAACCCTTCTGAACCCGGTGGAATGACTGCTGGAGGCAGGTTCGGTCGCAGTGGCTAACAAATCTAATCAATCCGTCAACCCATGCCGCACACTCCTGGTCACCCCACGATGGACCAGGTTGCCACAGAAAAAAGAACTAGTCTGCTCTTATCACATCTGACCGAGAGAAATAGGAACCACGTTAAGGCGGCATACACACACGAGTTTGATCGCAAGTACCAAGTAAATATTTCGACTGGCAGCTTTCCAAGCCATGGTTTAGAGCGCATCATGATCAATTCGAGCGCTTCGCATTTATTGCAACTGACCTCCCGTATTCGCTGAGGTTTAGGGACCACAGGTACGCGTTAATATCTGAGATCCGCGAATACTTGTGACGCATCTTAAGCGTTCACAGTTGCCTATATTAATGTCCAAACAACAGGTATACCTTAATTTATCACCCTAAAACACTTTGGTAATATCTGAAAACATCCTGCATTAGTCTTAGAAATATATGGCTTAGAGCTACACGTGAAAGCACATATAATTTTAAAAAGACGAAGATGAGGTCACAGGAACAAGAAATTTACTGGCCCGGAAGTTTCGGATTCTAACCCTTGCACTTTATCAGAGGAAATCACAGATGACGGAAGTAGTGGCGCAAGGAGCGTAGCCTTTATAGTACGCTGCCTTCATGGGACCAAATGTCCGCTATAATTAACAGCTCTCGCGGTCACCGCTGGATGTTGTAATTGACACGATAATGGTTTGTTAGTCCACGTCCAAGTCGGTAATGGTCACGATTTCGTCATCCGTGCCGGATGCTGGCGTGAGAATTGCGCGGCCATTAGGTTCGCTGTCACTGAATTTACCGCTCGGCCGCACCCTCCCAACGGGACTGATTTCCCTGCCCAGGGAAAATCACGGCGCAGAACCATAGTAACAGGAGGTCATTGGGCTTCTTTATGGATTGCGGATCCGAGAGCCATGACTTGAACAGCTCGCGGTTCATGTGGTTATCAGCTCTTGCGAGGACTTCGGCCTATTAAAACGCGTAAATATGGCCGTGTTTCGTGAAATGAGCCGCTTCTGAGAGCTTACGTCTTTCCTGCTCACCACCGCTGCGTACCCAGCCATCCGCTTCCGGAGTAGTCTTCCAGTTTCTCTGACATAGGTGCTCTGTCCGCAACGACTTCAGACGTTTCCTGCCGGACAGTGGGTCTTTCGGCCTCAGGACTTGGTGCCTGGTTGTTGCTTCCGGCCTGTGTGCAACCTAAACTCCAAGTGGAGTGAGAAGACGACTGACGGCTTCCGAAACGTTCCTCACGGACAAAAGAGCTCGCCAAACTTTAGGGTCGGTTGGATTGGTTCTCTGGTCTCGTTTGCATAGGAACTGGGTGACAATGTTGCGCGGGTGGACATTAGCTCTCAGTACCCGTCGAAGATATTTTAATTCGACAACCTTGTCTACCGTTTCACTGTAGGGCGTCTGGACGTGCCGTTGTAGCCCCCTTACGTAAATGTATTCTTGACCGATTTGGTGGTTACTGTTGAAATTCAGTACTTGCGTTGTGTTTATCGCTTTCCCATACACTTTGGTCACCACAATATTCCCGGCTAACGAGGACATCCAGAAAGGCCAGTTGGTTGTTTTCTACCTCCTCCCTTCGGGAAGACGACTATGAAACGTTCTTTGAATGTCATCACCTGACCACGTTCAATGACGACGAAGGTATCATCCACATACCGAGCCCAGAATTTCAGTCTGGGCGAACCCACTGGCGCGCCCATCACTTACTCGTAGATTGGTCCGTTGAACGCAAATAACGTCTTAAGACAGCACTGCAAACGTTGGAGGATTTGGGTGTGTCCAAGGCGATTCTCCATCTCATCGTATTTGTCTCGTAGGAGTAGTTCGATGGTCTCGACTGCCAGGTCCTGCGAAATAAAAGTAAAAAAGACGTGGCCTCAAAGGATACCATTGCGTCGCTCGGCAGGAGGCTTACCCCTTTAAGTTCCTCGAAGACTTGTTTGGCGTCTGGGGTTCTCAAATCAGTGGTCATAAACTTGAGACGTTGAAAAAGCCACTTTGCCAGTCCGTAGGTTGGTGTACCTTTTAGTGGTACGATGGTATGGAGAGGAGCGCCCTCTTTGTGCATTCTTTGGAGACCGTAGAATAAGGCCAGGGCCGTTTCTTGCGCATTTGCAATGCGCCGGTCGATTGGCGACATTACACCTGAGTCCTCCAGTGCCGACAGCATCGCGTTAATTCAGACTAGCAGCGTTTTTAGGAGGGGGGCGGGAAGGGTGGATTCGCATGGCAATGGAGGATTCAGGTGCAATATCGTCAATATTCCTTTGGCATTAATTCACTGTCAGTGTCCATGTCCTTCACAAAGTACCCGAGTGAGCTCTGAGCCTAGAGTGCCTTGAAGGCACGCTTCACACCTTGATCCATAGACTGGAGGAGAGTGGTAATGTTGGCAGTCAAGAACTCAAGTCAGACTGCCTAGTGATAAAAATCTACAGGATGGCCACTAGCATTATCCATAAGCAGCACCAATTTTAAATCCATGCACGAGTTGCTAAGGTAACGCTTAACTTATGGGATGAAGCTCTTAATGAACCAGTCAGGTGTAAGGACTTCGAGAAGAAGTAGAAGCGGTCACTGGAACATGAGTTTTATTCGCCTGACATTTCGGATTCTCGCTCAAACCCATCATCAGAGACAGTGACAGTTACGGCTGAATCGTGCACAGGAAGTTGCAGTATTTACAGGATGCTGTTGCTGTGTTGCTGCATAACTATGATAATTGCCCGCTCTCCCATTCATCGAGGATTTTTACCCACTGGTGAGCTAATGGCTTGATGGCCGGCATGGAAGTTGTTAATGGCTTAGATCTCATCACTCGTGTTGGATGTTAGCATGATGATTGCTCGGTAATCTGGCTCACCGGCCTGCACGCTCCCCGAGTGGTTAACTACTTTGGCCAGACTATGTCTCAGCACGGAATATGGAGTGGAGATATCAGCCCAGTGCTCGCTTTTAAGTCTTAGCAACTTCTTCCTGGAACTCATACCTTCGCTTGTAAAGACTCGGGCTCTGGCGATGTGCATCCAAAATACAGGTACCCAGCTCTTCTTCTTCTTCTTGAGGGACCTGCGGTTTGCAGCCTTGTAAATGAGGCCTGGTTTTAGCATTGAGCCAGCAGCATTGTTGAGAATAACCCCATCCTTCTGGGCCTTGAAGCCGGGCTATGGCCATAAAGGCATTATCTTCAAGAAAAATCCAGTCTCATTCATATTGAGCGCCTGTTTTGAATGATAACCCTTATCCCTAATTATATTCTTATATAGCTCAGGATATTTTGCAGCCGCCTCCATGTATTCCGGTGCCATTTCCGCCCACGTAAAAGCACATTTTGGGTGGAACCAGCACTTGCTGGACAGAAAACCTTCCGGAGCTGACGGTAGTTCTTTTTATTCCTGTTCCTTTTCACCTTCCCTACGGATGATGTCGCTGTTTAGGGGGACGTTCTTCTTACGACAGTCCGCCATCCACAACGCCAAGGCTGATTCAATCCTCGATATGTCCTTATCATGCAAAGTGGAAACTGTCATTGAACTATCGCAGAAGTTAACATTCACCGTCTCCCTTGTTTCCGTCTCTTTCTTCTTGATGTAGTGGTCAGCCCTCTCGTTCATGTCATAATGGCGAGCTACTGTGGCATAACTTTTGCATTTCTTCAACATATCCAGAAGTGTTATATCCTGAATCCTCATGGCTTTCTTCTCACGCTTAGGCTGTTTGCCAGAAGCCTTAGAAGGAGCAGGTCGTTTAGGAATCATCGAAAGATATGATTTGAAGATACGCACAAAGATTAAAAGAAAGACCAATACGCGCAAAATGCAAAGGTCCTCAGCGAAACATTAGAACTGGAAAGGTCTACGCAGTCAATTGTCAGAGATGCGGGGTCCGCAAACACATCCTCCTGAGGTAATTTTAGGGTACAACCAGTCGGCTGCAAGAAAATGAAGAGAGCTCCTGGATTGACTACTTGCTTTCCCAGGAACTTTATGTTTGAGATTTTCGTGTCTTTCGGCGAACATTAAAAAATATATGTCGGTCTTTTACCCTGTTTGCAGTGATATTTGTATTTAAAAATTATTGAGTCGTTTTTTAGCACAAAAATGTATCTGATAACGAAAGTAAATGAAAATAGTCAGCCATTCTACTATTTTAATTATACTCTACGAGAGAAATTTACCCGGAAATAAGTAAATCCACAAATACTAATTTACAAATGGGTGGAAGTTAACCGTATAATGACGATTGCGCTGAAGTGCCGTGGGGACAGGGCCCTCATACCCGGCTCTCAGTACTGTGTAGACAGAAACTGCACCAAATAATCTCCATTACTGATCGTCCAGCATTCTTTCGTGCCTCATCCGGGCCTGCCTGCCGTCTGATGCTGGGATTGGTCGCAGTGGCTGGCAGAGCTGCTACAGTCCATCTGCGTGTGCCACAGTAGACTTGGCGAACAAATCATGTACCTTAATATAGCAAGGGCTATTTTCCTCAATTGCTGGAAAGGTGCACCATCTGTGCGGGTGGGCGATGTGGGGCGGGTTTACATCTGATCTGGGGATGTGCGGGGTGATGGGGGGGGGAGGGTGGACGAGGTGTGATGGTGAGGCTTGGACTGCGGTCTTTTAACACAGATTTTCATGGAGGCACACATGGCCGAGTAGACCAATGCGGTGACTGAATATCTGTGAGCAATGTGTGCAGCTGAGGCGGGTGTTGGGGCTTCTGGCGCTGGTTCACCAGTCTCAGTGCTTATTCATTCGCAAGTGACTGGCCAGTCAGTGTGTGGTGTGAAGGCGCCACCGAGCTCGGGACAGTTAAGGAATGAGTCCACATTACTAGTGCAGGGAGCGGTTGTGGTAATGATGGTAGCAGCAGGACTTTGGGAGGGATTTCACCGGTGGTAGAAGCTGTGTTGTTAGTAGCCGTCGTCGGTGACTGCGGGCGGTTTATGGTATTAATGATGGTGGCGGCGGCGGCGAAGAAGCACCAGGAGGTTGCTCACCAGTAGTGGCAGTCGTCGATGTCGTAGGAGTTGGTTGGCCGGATGCCGTGTGGGTGGTGCTCTGGGTCTCAAAATGTCCGGCAAGATCGATCTGTTTGCGAAAGGTCTGTTGGCACCGTAGGCATGATTGGAGGGGTTGGCTGCAGGAATCGTTAGTTCACGAGCTTTAGGACTTACGAGCCGCTCTTCTGACTTTGGCAGTTAGTTTTGTAGATTGCTGCTCTAGCCTTCACTCCTCTTCCCCAGTCCTAGATCCTGACGATGTACTCTCAAGTTTCTGGTATGATTTGTAGACTATTTAGGGGGAATTTCTCAGACGTGTCCACTCCATTGTTACCGGATTTGCCTCAGCATGGTGTGGGCACTGATGATTCTGGTTTATTCTAAAACTTTTGTAAGATTCTGTCTTACCATCCCAGCATCATTATTGTCCGGAGGCAGCTGAGGTACACAATGTCGTATAAGAGAACCCTGAAGAGACTTGTGCTACGCGCTTACAATAGGCAGCCGTTTATTCAGTACGCACCGTCAATAAATTTTGGGAAAACGCACACAGCTTTATTTACAACGAAAACGTCCACTAATAAAGTCAGATATTAAAAACAGAAGCAGAAGGTCCAGCCCTCCGGAAAAGCCCCTGTATTTCTCTAGGAATTCAACATTCTGTCAAATTTCTTAATAACTGGACAACAAATTCGCCTAAGTCTGCGTGCTTAGCCTCAAAGATCTTAGTTAAGTCATCATAGGCTTTGGACCTATGCGTTTTTCTGATGTCTACTCAGGACCCCATATTCAGACGCGATATGAACTCTGCAGTCAGTCGAGTCGTTATCAGAGAACCAGGATCTGTTCACTCCCAGAGCTGGTTCACTGCGTGTGCAGTGCTAAAATGAAGAGTAAAATTCCTCGCGTAAGAAGCGATTTGTGACAAATGGTCCCGTCACCCCTCTGCCGCCGCATGCTCCCCAATTTGTGATGTCAACTTACAACTGGTCTGGACGGCATGGTTATCTGAGCATTCCTCACATTTAGCGCGGCAGATTACGAATGACTGGTTGCTCCGCCCAACTTGTCTTTAATCAGCATGGCTCACGAGCAGACTGTGACGTCGGATCGATACACGATGCTCATGCCCAGACCAGAGGAAGTGAAGTCCGTTGCTTTAGGGACAGACATCATATGATAAATCTTCTAAGATTGCCGTTCTTTGTGTACTGAGTACAGAATGATCACATCTCCTCAGACTTCGTTTGAGGTATTGCAAATCATTTATCATTAAAACTTCGTTTGCTGCTTGTCGTAGTGAGTTTCTAATTTTGCCTACAGGCTCTTTACACAGCTTCCGCCTACGTGTCACCGGATGGCTACTGATTCAGCAACATATTTGCTTGTAGGCCGCTGCGCGATTGCCTTCTCACCAAAAAACCGAAACGAAGCCATTGGTCCTTCAATGCTCTTTCCACTGTAAACTGCGAATCAGAGTAGAGTAAGTGTATACGAGTGTGAAAAACTTCCAACATGTTCCTCTTGATGACGGCACAGGTACCAGCCATGCAATGTCACCAAAGCTTATTTGCCAATATCCGCAGGCATTAGAATCCTGTCCTTCAAACAACTTCAACAAACATGTCGGATTCAGCGGCCAAATAAGTATCCCTTCGACTGGCTCATATGTCTATCCATGTGTTGTATAAAATAAACCCTTGATAAAAGGCTAAATAGCTTCATCAAATCGCTAACTTTGAGAGCATTCTACCACTTTCCCAAGTTGATATGTAGGAGTTGCGGTGGTGGTCGAACGACACTACCATCACCCCTGCGATTGCGGTTTACTTTCATGGATCGAACAGTAATTCCGCAGTCGGTTTGACAGTCGTGTCATTAACGTCTCGGCACACGTCAGTCGCCGCCTTACTCCACTTGGACATGGAGCTGATGACCAGACCCAGTGTGGTTTGGGGCAAAACAACTGCGTCAGAGAATTAGGAATACTATTCATATCACAAGTTCTAGAACAGGAACCGTCGATGAGGAGTAAGTATGCCACTTCGCAGCTCACTGGGATGGACCTAACCACAGGTCCGATGAGGCCAAAACCCCGGTGAAAGGTGACACTCGTGGGGGTACCGACCTTCCCGAATCACGGTCGGTCGCAGAAGAATTAGTCACGCTAGCGAATACTGTGGGGGGGCCGTACTGAGGCACCGAATGGCCGAGTAACTATCGAGTAATTGTCCGCACCCAAAGGTAAATCGAAGAGTCAGACGAATAAAGTCTTCGCTCTAACGATAAAGTCTCCTTCTTCACAAGTAATTCTGTAACTTTCCTTTTGGAATATACTATGAAAGGTTTTGGCATACTGTTCTCCCTCCAATGACAAATCAAAGCTCGCTTACCTCGAGAAATATTGAAAACTCGGGTGCTTGTACGAGTGAAAATGACACTTGTCGACTGCCGGAACCATTTGCTTATTTGTCTGACTTTCCGGGCTAGCATAAGAATCTGTCGTCAGGGCTTGCAGCTGCTTCAGAACAAGGGGGTGGTTGTGGGACATCTCAAGCAATCAACGATGAGCGCCCCAAGTCTGTATATGACTGCACACAGCTTCGCGCGTGTGGGAGAGGCCAATGTAACAGCATCGAAAGACATCCTCATGTTGGCGGAGGGCAGGGGCACTTCATCCACCAGGCAAAGGATTGGGGAGTTAATTAAAATTCCGCTAAACTGCTCTTTGCCCTTTGATTTTCAACATGGTGAAATAAGTTCAGACATAAATAACAGGCTTTCAGAAGGCAAACATCATGAAATGCTTAAGGCGTCCCCTGTTTGGGATGGAACCACTTGGTAAGCATAGTAGATTTGGCATCCGCTCCGGCGTACATGGGTTTCTTTGCTGCTAACGGTATAATTGCGGGGCCAGTAAAAAATCTTGGTCGGCCACCCGAAAGTTGAACTCAAAATCGAATACGAAGTCAGCTAACTGGTCGGACTGAGTCCTAATCGTGTTTTTAAACCACTTAAGTTGAAACGTTTAAGAGTCATCTACCTGGGGAAAGGGAAGGCATTAAACGAGGGAGGCCTATGTAGGGCATGACCTCTAAAATAGCCAGCTAATTGGAATTTCAGAAACTGATATACAGAACGCCAGCTCGTTAACTAAATCAGCTGACCCCCTTCTGTTTAAGCTTGAGCGTTGATGCTGGTGATGTGCATAGGCAGCATCATTGCGTGCTTGTGTTAATTTGATGAAATGTGGGCTGAACTGAGTTCTTTTCACATTTTTACGTCGGCTGATCATAACTTCCGAGAGACTTACAAGTCACTTTGCTCTTCCTGTTTTTGGCTATGTAGTGTTGATTTGGACCTAAGGGAGGGGGGACGAAATTCATTCGGAATGTCAGGATGATCGTTACCACGGTTACCTAGACCCTCTTCAAGTACGGAATGCTTCAATGTGAAGTCAGTTCATTTTCATGCACACCTCTGCCCCTTTAAGACCATCCACTCATTTCGGAAAAGTGTAAAAAATCCATATTTTCTTTAAAAATCGACCTCCATCTCGGACAGTGTACTGCACTGCATCTCCGTATACGCACTGACTTGCGCCGTAAAGAGCAAAGGTCGGTTAAGCACTAGCGAGGAATCTGTCGTGTATCGTCTCCATTGCCGCAATGGTTCTAACAGTTGAACAGATGAGAACAGAGGAAGGTTAGGTTCATGCAGACGCGGGTGGGTCACTATTTAAGGCAAGGCTTGGTCCTGCAGCCCCAGTTGATTGATATCAGATGGTTAGCTTCCTAAAGCAATCTTAGCAGGTGTGATTATGTTGACTTTACATGTATCACGTACTTGCGCCTTCCTTACTATTTTCATTCATCGAGTGCTTCAGGGACGGACGTGCTTATACGCCAATCTGGGTTAAATCAGGTATCAGTTCACACACGCTTCCCTGCGCGTGCTTCGAGCCCCGCTTGCGCCCTCTTTATTACCTTAATCCAGCGAGTGACTAAGTAGGCTTGCCAATGGCACTGTTCGGACGGATTGGACCTCCGTCGGTTCCAATATAGCGGTAATGCACTACGAATTGACATGCGGCTCCCTACGTGACCCCCCCCCCCCCAGTTGTGATTGCACTCTCCTTGTCCTCTTAATCCTGCGAGTGGCTGTGTCGCGGGGAGAGTGTGTACACACCACCTTCAGTTACACCAAGCTTCGGTTCACACGCGCCCCTTTGCATTGTTTTGAGCTCTACTTGCCCTCTCTCCCTCCTTTCCTAATTCAGCGAGTGGTTAAGATTGGTATGTTAACCAAATTGTTTCAGGAAGCTCTCCGTATGGTATCAGTAAAGTGGAGCAGCAGAACCAAACCTCGCCATATTTAAATATTTCGCCAAGGAGGCAGTCTTAAACAAAATCAAACTGCGAGTCCACTGAAGCTCGGAACCCCGTTGGGAATGCAGTCGACCGGCACGCGGACCCTCCAACCTGCTTAGTCATCAATGTAACTGCAGCTATGGTTCTTAACCGTGTGCCATTTAACCACTGGTTGATTTGGACTGTTACACGAGTTCTAGAGTTCGGACAAGCAGGCAAGGGGCTCCGGGGATCGACCAGCCCTCCCCCTTACTTGATATGCATTCCTCAGCAGGGAACTGGTAGGACGGTCTAAAAACACGAACGGTTTCCCGTCTCCTCCTTAACGGAGGATATGCTGAGGACTAGCATTACGCAATCATGGCAGAGTTCTTGTCGACGTATCGCGTCCCGAAGTTGCTTTTTCTGTCCCAAGCATGTGTACCCGGCGTCTATGGAGTCTGCTGTCAGTAACAAACCCAGCTGCAGGGGAACCAGTTGGTGTACCTCCCAGTGACTCACAAATGAGTGTCAGAATTACTTCAGGTACATCGTGGTCATCTGTGAGACCACGCCTTCTGCAAACTAGACGACGTATTATTCCGAACGCCTTCGCAAGAGTTCAGGAGATCCTGCTGGAGCGAACCACTGGACCCCAATGAAGTGCGAGTCCATTTAGTGTATTCAAATATTGCCGGCTAGGCGGACTAGTACAAGAGCCCGTGCAGGGGTGAACTCCAGAGCTCAATAAGCCAACCAAGGGAGTCCAGTTCCCGTAACTTGTAAAGGAATATCTGACGACAAAACAGACTCCTCCCTAGACCCTCTCCTTCCGCAGACATGCTCTCCTTGAAATAAGTTTTCCCTACCGTACCTCCCAGTTATTTAATTGTACTTTGATAACTGCAATGACCCATTTGCCAAGATGTCGGGTGACCATATACTACCGTCTTATTATTATGCCACTGATAGAGGGAAGACTAACGGCCATTGTGTTGTATGCGAGCCCGTCAATCATCTAATGGATTTTAGATTGATTAACTGGAAAGCCTGCTCGAGCAGTCGGTTGACTGTATCGTAATTGATGGACTTCACACGTTAGAATGGGCTGGGCGGGTAAGTTGGCTCACAGCTGCGGTCGGAGTCACGCAGTTTAGGGTGTTGGCTTTGCTTAAGTCTTGCCTTTGTTGTGGGTTCGAATCCCGCCGAATCTCTACCAACGGAGTTAAGTGAATTCTTGCTTTATTTGCCATCGTCTGAGACCTGAAAGGATCCGCAGCTCGAACTTGGGCTCTCTGGCCAAGTCAGACGCATTGGAGCTGGGGCATGGCACAGGCTATGTCGCCGTATGGCTGGCAGATCCATGAGTGTCATCCCCTGCGACTTTGAACATTCGCGACCGCAGTCGACAGGATGCCAACTCGTGGCTCAAAGGAAGAGCGTTTCGATTACCAAGGAGCAAGCACTCAGCAATGGATGGGTGCATGGAATCCTGTAGAATGAAACACGGGCGCGCAGGTAAGGAGCTAGAAGATCCACAGAACAGGCCACATCAGCTTCTTGGGGGGAGCTAGGGGATTTGACTTTGGCGTGGGCAGACTCAAGCGCACTTTTGGCGTCTAAGCTTGCTTCCAATGCGCAAAAAATAGGACGATATATGCGTGGCCGCAACCCACACGGTACAGACGTTTACTCACACATTGCTCTGCCGCAAACGTCCCACAAGTCTCTGATACGCCAGCCGTGTGCTTCTTGGCACTTACCACAAAGGATTGATAACCCTGAAACATTGGGGTACCATGGCGTTAGAAAAGAGGACCGGTGGGAGGGCAGGTGTTAACATCAAGTCCTCGCGCCCAGCCAGATGTCAGAACCTTGCTTAGCGGCAGGTAAAGGGAGGAGCGATAATATCGGAGGAGCTAACTGCAACGAGGTAAAATAAGGACAAGAGAGCCTTCTGGAAACAACGCTCTAGTGAGTGTCCTATTCCAGGACAAGGTACCGCGGGCCATCCGAACTGCTCCACACTTTTGCACACTCTAAACACTGACATAATCAGTTGGAATCCATGGTCTACCACCCACGGTCCTCACCTTCCATAACCTCTGAATAACGCCAGATGCTAAATGACGAGTGGCCTCACCAGGAGCATACCATGTAATTCAATTAAATCCCCTTCGTCAATAGGCAATCTCGATGCCTCTGAATGTTTTGACTACTATCCCCTGTGTGCTATCGTCCGTTTCGAGCTCCCTCTACTAATCGAATGCAGTTGCTAAACACACACAACTGACGAACGGTGTGATGGTAAAGCCGTCTCCTAGAGATGGCTCAGGTCACGTCGGTCTGGACGCTCTGATTGGCCTACAATCTCATGTAATTCCCTCTCCCTTATGGGGGCTAAACGTAATCCGCAGACCTGCCAGGGTTAGTCAAGGAGAACACTGTGAATAACAAAAGTCATGGCATGAAAACGTTGGCCTAGGTAAGGTGTACAAATCGAAAAAAACCTTGATGACTAAACAGAGAGCTCTGTAATTCGGATGTGAATTCCACACACCCTGCGCACTCAACTGCCACGATGGATGCAGCGCAACGCGCAGGATGAGGGAGAACCCAGTAGAAAAAGGATCAGGAGGGAAGGCTGAAACGGAATGTGAAATCTCTTGTTCTCCTGCTGTTCCTAAAATTGCCCTCCACCGTAGCGGGGAGAGTAGACAGCGATCACGTCAACATGTGAGCGCATGTATGTATAGTGAGTCAACATGCACAGCAAGGTAAACCACCAGAGCATAATGTGGGACAGAAGCTGAAGAAAAGTCAGGTTCTGCGTCCCAGAGTACATAAAAAAGGGCACGCATGAGCGCATTGTACTGGAACTGTATCGTATGTTTTTACTATATGAGCAATTGCGGGCATCGGTGCGTAGTCTGGAAGGGACGGGACGGGGGAGGAAGGCGACTCAGGGGAGAGGGGGAGGGAGAGAGAAACAGGAAGAACTCTAGCATCACACCGGTACGGGGGGGGGTGGAAGCGACGAGGCGGGAGGGCTCGTTTGCGAAACGCATCCCGATTTAAATGCTAAAGATAACCAGAAGAGGGCAACCAGGGGGATGGGGTGGAAGGAGTCCCCTAATCTATGCGACAACTATCGAAGTAGAAACTGAGGTTAACGAGTTGCGTGGCGGATCTGTAGCTGCCGGAGAGCACGGTGTCGCGCAAGGCCGCAAGTTCGGACTCGATGGCCGAGGAATCTGGGTCCCGACGCGGGTATGAGGTCTGGTTCAGGAGCTTGTCCATCAGGTAGTTCAGCCAGTAGAGGTTGGTGATGGGACGAAAGGGGCGCCAGTTATTTCTAGGGGCGGCAGAGATGCACATACGCATACAGGTTATAAAATTGCAGGAATGTGGACAAAAGAGGAAAAAAAAGGCGAACAGCTATGGCCTTGGAGGATAATAGCCCGCACCGAGGTTGATCAGAGAAACTTGCATGGTCCTACAGCATACAAATGGTCCCACCTTTGCCGCCTAAAAAAGCCACACAGTAAATGCGCTGGACCAACACGGGGGCTAGATCAGGGTCCAACGCGCGTTGGTGGGTGGTGTACTAATAAAAATGTCATAAATTGAGGTGGCGGCACGCCTACGCACAGTCTCATCGCGCACCAGCCACCGGCGCCAGATCCCTCCTTCAGTCTTCTTCACTCGGAACTGACACCAGGCGCAGTTGGGTGAGTGAGAGGAGACTGAGGAAGACGCAGCGTAAGCCGACTATTACCATAAAGTAATTCCCGCTCAGGGCATCGTCCTTGCGTCCACCCTGCTGTGGTGGCACGCCTATGTGCGGGTTCGCGGCGCGCGCCAGGCACCTGAGTCCGATCCTACCCCCGGTTTTCTGACTGTCTTGACATCGGGCCCATGTGGAGGGGCTGAGAATGCAATGGAGGCTGCTCAAGTCCGCCACCACTATAAACTAATTCCCGCTCAAGGCATCGCCCTTGCGCCGGCCCCGCTGGGGGACACACGGTGAATGTTTTCGGGATCGACGATCAAACCTGACCGTCTGGCCAAGAAAAAAGGTGGCTTTGAACTGGTGACTACAAAGTGTCCGCGTCTTTCGGCAATCGTACAGAGGCCCGGCTTTTGTTAGTCACCGACTATACGGTATTTTCTCTTCAAATGCAAACCCCACTTTGTGAGGCCATTTTATGGAGGACGGGAGTTGAAATGAAATGAACCCTTCGGAGAAAGCCAAAAAGCAGCTCCCTGCTTAAAAGGAAGCGAAAATCGGTCTAAAAGAAAATGTGGGTTTCAGTGAATTTCAGAGACGTCGACTTCATCCATTGTGCACTTCAGGACATGGCACCAAAGACAGGACGTCTCAGCGCGTTGAAAAAAATTAAGCAAACTCTGAAGAGCAGCAAACAAATTATGCATAAGCAAGTCAGTGAGCAGCTTTGGGAGACAAAAAACCAAACGAAGCTTGGACAGTTGGATAACTATTTTCTTAAAGTCTAAATATTTGCAAGGACGGATGTTACAGCGGTTCTGAAAGATGTCGGGAATTGGTTCAAAAACACACACACATTACATTAATATAGCTAAAAATCGTTAGGGCGAGAGAATTGGGCTACTGATAGAGCCCAGATACCCGAACGACGGTGTCTGCGCCCTAATCTAGCTACAGGTCACTCTCAGCATCTGCAGCTAGCGGAAAACTGAAAGAGGTTTAGAATTCGATTAAAAAGTGGTCTTGAACTATGCGACGATAGTACCTCCGGATGCGGACGCACACCGGTTTGGAAATGTCAGTTACCTAAAAAGAAGGTTAAGAGCCATAAGGTCGTTGTGACAGTGTGGCGAATGTTGTTCACTGGTCCGGTACAGTCCTGGAACCCTGGGCTGAGGTGCCGGAGAAACAAACATAGATGTCCGTCACCAGATCCAGAAACTACAAAGAATCACCCCCTCCCCCTAAATACTATTCAAATAGCTAAAGCTTAACTGGGTTCTTGGGCAATTAGAGGCCTACGGTTTGAGCTCTAGGGATGGACTTGTCGATTACCAATGACATCGAAAGGAGACACTCTTCCCTAGAACAAGAACAATAACGGCGAGAAGCGGACATCAAAAAGATTTAATACCATTTGTCATGACAACATGAGAAATGGGACTGTCGAAATAGAATTGGACCAGGGACAGAGCGGACACTCTACTGACCCAATTCACCTGTATCCTGTATTATGTTGTGACATGTGTTCTAACCGTTGACATTACGAACAATGCCAAGTGTTCCTTGCATTATAACAGGTTGACATGATATCTAAAGAGAAACCAGAAAGCTCAAGAGGTAGCTGAGAACCCTCTTTCTGTGGGAATTTTCGAAAACGAGCAGCTGGGATGGGATGGATTTCCGCAATTATGCGGATTATGTGGCCTTAAATAAAATGAAAATTATGCATTTTTGGGAAGGTAGGTAAAGTGTTAGCCTGTTAGTGTCAGAAAAAAGTCGTTAGATTCTATGACACTAATCTTAAAGACAGCCCTGTTTCCCGTCCAAAGGAATGTTGAGCTGACAAGCTCTAGGCAAATAAAGTAAGCAAAAACAAGATACTAACCCGTTCATGTCCCTCATCATGCGGTAGATGTCGAACTGGTAGTCGCCTTCACACTCGAATACCTCGGGCGACTTTGACATGTCTACGTAGACAATATTGCCCTCTGAGCGGAAAAAAGAAACAGACGAGCTAGTGATTTATCCCCAACATCGGAATTCTTCTTAGGAGAAAGAGTAACAACATGCTTCAAGATAATCCACGGCAATACAATGAGAGATCCTACGGGAAAGATCCAATCGACAAGAAATCTTCAAAACGCCTTGAGTTTTACTTCCATAGGACATGTTGAACTAGCTGAGTGGGCTGCCAGGGAGACTATCTAAGGGCAAACTGTCCCGAAACTCCATAAAAGAAGGCGGTAAAAGCAGAGTTGACACTCACTGAAGGACTATGAAAAGTGAAAGATTTAGCTCGTAACTAGCTAGCAGTGTCAGCAGCCGCAAAATGCGCACTCAGACCGTGAGATCATGGAAATTAAGTAATCTATGGCTAAAGTTCAGAGGAGAAGTCAAATCGTCTGTGCATGGCCAGCATGAGTGGTGGAAAGGTCCGAGGTATTCATACTCCCCGTGTCCTTGATGACCGATGTTGCTATCCAATCACGACGAAGCCTTAGCAAGCCTTAAAACGGAGGACGGTTAAATTTGTCCACAGGGCATTGGCGATGAGAAGTTCGAAACTTAGCTGAGAGTTAAGGTCCGAATTTTGAAATAGACAGGAGACGTTTTGCAAACATAAACTCACCATGACAGAGACGGGAGACGGTAAAATCAATTATGCACACGTGGATTCCTTCAGTTTGGACGGCATAGCTAACACCGCCCACACGATAACGGAGTTTCTCCTGTTTGGTAGGTTTCACAAGGACGTTGAGCCAGTGCAGGTCGCGGTGTTCAAATTGAAGGGCGGACTCCGCGGCGGCCAGAGAAATAGCTATCTGTTGGATGACGGAGCGCGCCTCGCGGTAGGAATTGAACTACAAGAGTGCGAAACTCGTGTTAAACAGAACGTCTACTTATGGAAAGCAAGTAACATCCATTTTAATATATAAACGCGCTCCAGTCCGGCCAGCCAACATAGATGCGATCACTGAAACAAGAATTTTATTAACCTGACGTTTCGGATGCTCATTTGAACCCATCATCATTGACAGTCACAGATAAGGATAGTAGAGGCACAAAGAATGCAGTATTTATGGTACGTAGCTGCCATGGAATTGCATGCGCACTATAATAGGCAACTCTCGCGATTACCGCTGAGAATCGTAAATGACTAAATGGCGAGCTCTTCCGTACGTGAAGAACGCCTCGGAAGCCGTCAATCGCCTTCCAACTCCACTTCGAGTTGGGGTTGCACACAGGCCGAAGGCAACCATCAGGCGCTAGGTCGTGAGGCCGAAAGACTCATTGCCACGGCAAGAAACGTCAGGAGTCGTTTATTGGATCCGGTAGAGTTGCGGACAGAGCAACAACGTCAGGAAAACTGGGGGAACACTCTGGACGCGAATGGCCGAGCACGCAGCAGCAATGGGAAGGAAAGATGCTAGCCCTCAAATGGCGCTCATCCCACGGGACCGGCCATATTTTCAAGTTTCAGGTTGCAGGTGATAACCGAGTCCCGAGCTGTTCGAGTCATGGTTCTCGGGCCCGCAATCCATCAAGAAGCGCAATGATTTCCCAGTACCATATTCAGTGCTGAGGCATTCCCTGGACAGGGAATCAGTCACATGGGAAAGGCGCGGGCGAGCAGTAATTCCAGTGACAGCGAGCCGAATTGCCGAGTACTCATCACGCCAACATCCGCCACGGATGATGAAAGCGCGGCCATTGACGACGCGGACGCGGGCCGACGAGCAATCACCGCACCAATTACGACCTCCCAGCGGCGACCGCGAGAGCTGTTAATTATGGTAATCATGTGGTCTCACGACAGCTACGCACTGCAATTGCCGCAGTCTTTGTGCTTCCACTACCCTTATTTGCGAATTTTTCAGATGATGGGTTAGGGTGGGAAGCCGAAACGTCAGGTCAGCAAATCCTTGTTCTAGTATTCGCTTCTTATTCTTCTGAACTGTCTCCTGGAACTTGCCTGTTCGCTTCTATCGGCAATAGCAGCTAAATGGATGATTACCGCGCGGAAGTATAAAAGACCTGTGCAGACACCAGTCGACGGTATTTCGCAGGATTGGAGTTAGGTTCAGGCCCCAAGAACCTATTCATGTGAATGACTACCACATGTTCACCAAAGCAAGCCACTTTTGGGAGATTTTTAGCGGCAAACAAGGATGACGAAAACTACAAGTGACTACGCACGATAAAGATTGTATTCTCAAAAAGCTCCAGATGACATTAATGCCCTTTAAATTAAATCGTATATAAAGATTGAAACTGCTTACAGTAACCCTGTTGTGAAGAAATCCGCAGAACATTGAAGAAATTGCCCGGCCAAGGCCAAAGGCTTCCACAACGGTGCCTCCACTGCAGATATCTCAAACGGGAGTCACTGTATTTTGCAGTTAGGTTTAGTGTTTAGTACTGGAAACTACAACGCCCAGAAAACCGCAGTTATTAATAAATCAACTAGGACCGGCTGGCACTAAAACCCCCAGACTGTCCTTACTGCCGTCAAGACCGAGTCATCAGTCTGCATCCCAGAGTGGTCGTCAAAGTATTGCGACCTGGAAGTGCAGACGAATAATAAGTAGTCTGAGGCCTTAGGATGGAGATGTCAGCTCTTGTCGAAGAAATAAAGGGAAAAGAAACCCCTCAAAGGTATTAGAGATCCCATCAGAAACTTGTTAAAGTACTTTGTGGGTGGCATTCACCGGCGGCAACGGTTGTGCATCCTGTTATGTCACAACCGAAGTCCAGTGCACTATCTAAAAGTTGAAGGGTCGATCGATTCACGTCCTCGCTTTCAAGTAATTAAATGACAAAACGGGTAAAACCGTATACGGAAAGACTAAAAACATAACAATCACCCACCAACGCCTAAGAAAATATGCATGAGGGAAAATTACGCACACGTACACAGCGGCACTCAGGAGGCAGTAATTGACGAGACCACTGTTATCTATGTGACTAATCCGAAAGAAACAGCTGCCGCGGTGGCTTCATCACCAGATGTCTACAGCCTCGCGGCGGGGCAAACAACAAATGAAATTAACTAAACGAGGCGTTAGCTGTGACATGCATTGCCTTACACTAACAGGCGCCTCCGAGGTCACAGGGCGCATCGTTCGAGATGTAAATATCGGCGTCGCCCACCGACCCGTGGTCATAATACGCAGTCAAATCACGTACATCCAGGACCAG
>CACRXP010000066.1:1702271-1714079 GCA_902702965.1 Spirometra erinaceieuropaei
AGCCAAGATTCCGAACAGTCTCCAGTCTGTTTCCTCTTCCAAATTCCATTGTGGTTGATGTTAAGGATGACGTTGAATGGCATAGATTATGTTAGTTTCCCATGTCCCAGTAGCTACCTCAGTTCACAAAATGGGCTAATGTGATAATTCCTCTGGAGAAGCAGACCTCTTCTGTTTCATTCCATATATCAAGAAGAGAACTTTTCTCATCCTCTTCGATAGCGTTGCCTGCTCTTGTAAACACCTTTTTGTTTAGGGGCAGTGACTTGGAATCTGTTGACCGCGCCCTGTGCTTGTTATAATATACCTGCTATCAAACTATTCCACTCACGAGGGACGAAGAGCCACTGGCAAAAGCAGGTCAAAAACACCCCAGTTAACCACTTTCACAGCGCAATATGTTGCCTTTTCAAGGCCAAAACGCCTCCTCAATCATCTGTTTTCGTGTAGGCTTTGATTGCGTGCAGGGTATGCAGACCTGCACCGTGTACGTATTGTTTTAAGCTCACAGCACGCCCTGCTGTCGTAGGCGCGTAATTGGTGCGGGGAAAACTTGAAAAAGGCTACTGAACCAGTGCCTGATGCCTGCAGACATTCTGTCGACTTTGATATGAAACCTACATTGAGGCAGTATTCATGAAGTCATCAGTTTAAGCTAAGCCATTTGCCTCTGGATCTGGACTTTTTGTGCTCTTTGAGATTTGTTTCCTAAGCCCGAAGATCTTCGATGTGAATTGTGGTCAGCATGACTGACGATGGAGCATACAGGCGTGTTTAGGAATCATCAAAGACCCAGTGATAAGGGGCTTGCAGGCATCCCAGATGTAGTCTTTCCTGTTTGGCATGTACGTTGTCATGACGCGCAAACTAACCTAATAAAAACTCGGCTTCTGTCTCTCCTGTCTCCTGCACGAGTCAAACATCTGCTTTGCCGGACTTGCTGTAATTTATGAGAGGACTGCTTCCGAAGTAGTGTCGTCTAGGCAAACTTGTGGAAACCGGGAATTTTGTGCATTCCCGCTTTTCTAGTCTCCTGGACTGACAGTGAAAGTTCCTCTGCCAATGCGATTCCCTACCGCCTACGGCTTTAATTCAACCTCATCGTCGTCGTCGTCATCATCGTTAGCATCAACATCATCGTAAACATCTAGGAACCTGACCCACGACTACGCTACTACCCACTTGAATGCCGTAGATTGTATCAAGTGCGCAGATGGTGGGAATAAATAAGTAAACTGCGAGAATGGCTAGAATGTAAATATCACAAGTATATGCTATTCGGTAGACATTATTTGGACTTCACTACTAGGTTTTTTCTCTTCAGGCAACTGACAGAACTCGGCTTCAAGTACCGCCAGAATCGCAGCGTTAACTTCATTCAACTGCGAAAGTAAGTGGCAAACCTTGGTTGACTCCTCTCCTTCCCCATAGGGCTTCCCTTGTGTGCGGGAAGTGGCCCTCAGAGTTCACCAGTGCCTGGAAGAAGTACGAGGCTGAACACGGCTCCGATAACGAGTGTCTTGACTTTCTGCCCCGCTGTCAGGAGTGGATGATTCTCGAGTTCGACTATGCCGGGAAACCTCTGGGCACAGTCAAGGTAAATGCCAATCTCCGATCCCCGTCCAAATCTTCGTATTGCCCTCAGTGTAGAGGTTACCCAGGTCGCAGTCATGATTTGACAGACACCAAATTCTTTTGTACTCGGTGGCCCATCTCCTGTCCTCTAGATTTGCTCTTACTTTTGAGCTACCTTGGGATCCGATAAAGAGTGTAGGGCAACAGTACACAAATCTTTCTTCCTCTAATCCGATTTCCGCTTAAGTTAATGCAGCACTCCCGCCCTCGCTGTATTCGACTAGCTATCGCCCTCGGGAACACTGTGAACAAGCAAGCTGCCAAATGCACTGTCTCATTTCCTCATACTAGTCCTCCACTGGCTTTAACTCGCCCATCAGTCGATCACCTTGTGCAGTATCAGTTTAAGTTGATCAGTACACATGAACTAAAGGTGATTTGATACAAAGTACAGAAGATACAAATCTTGGATAGACCGCGTTTTTTTCATTCGGTTCCCCAATATCACTGTCGTAGAGCTTTGCTCTCCTGGACCACTGAAGTCCTTTGTTTTACGTACAGTAAGGCGCTTATCTAGGTTTAGGCCAAAGGCTCTATGTTCGTTTACACCACTAAAATGCAAGTTTGGTTTTTTAGCCGACTTACTTTGCCCATCTTACCGACAGGTCGCTGCCTGCGGGCCTCTGGATCATGCCTCACAGCACAACGTGACCAGTTGGTCCCCTAAACCGACTGGTGAGCGCACTTTCAGCATAGTTAATTTTTCCGATCGCAACCGACAGGAAAATGTGCGCGTAACTCAGTAATTAGAGCATTGGACTTACTAGCGCCTAACAGTCAAAGGGACGCGCATTGGAACCTCAGGTGCCCCAAACCTGAGGCTGCTTCGGACTGCCTGACGACGGCTGGTAAGCCAGAAATGGTCACTCCAGTCTCCCCTGTCAAAATAACATTACCCAAAAAAGAAGGGAGACTGGACTGGCCATTTCTGGCCTTTATTAGCCGTCGCCGGCCAGTCTTACTCAACCCCTAAGTATGGAACACTTGTGGCTCGATCCCGCCACCTGTTGGTTAGAAGTCCATCGCCTCCAACCACTGAGCCACGGGCTCGTTGTCCTGTCGGTTGCTATCGAGTGTATGCAATGGTAGAGTAGCTGTTCACCGATTGCGCCAAAGAGCTCGCCAATCCTGTTGTGCCTTGGCGCTCTGTTGAGCCCCACCAACGGCCGCACAGCGACGCGTAATATAGACAGAATGGCACTACCGAAAAAGACAAGGAATGCTAAAATAGCCCTTTCTGGCTTTAAAACAAACAAAAACGCTGCTTTTGTTTCAAAACGCACATAGGCTATTGAGCCTTTTTGTTGAAACATCCTATACTTTCAAATAAAATGTTTCAAGATGAAATTAAAGTATGAAACAGTAATTTCTGCGTATATTTTGCAGAAAATTTAATTGTATTTATACATTTACCAACAGTGGATGGATAAACGCTAAACAGCACTTGAGCAACGACTGTCCTGACAACTTTGCAGCCGTCTTTTATAAGACTGGGCTAAAAACGACATGCTATCCTGTCTTCTACTGCGTGTTAGCCGGCATTGTAAACCCACTCATCTGCCCTTTTTTCTATGTGAAAGCATGTTTAAACGATTAAGTTATGTTTCCGCCCGTACCATTGAGGAAACTCGCATAGTGCGCTGACACCTTCCTGTATGGTTTGTCTGCAATCTCAGACCGTCGATTACGCGGGAGACAAGTTGAAATTGTGCACTAAGATTACTGTCTTTTTCGCAAAGCAATCTCTCATGAAAATGAAATTTTCTGTTTCGTCCCAATCATCCTTCGTGCATCCACATTGACTCGTTTAGTTGCTAGTTTGGTCATACGGTTTAGTGTTTTCTACTTGAAAATGCCTTTGAAGTGTTCCAGTTCGCTTTTTGTAGTGAAACAGATCTTAGACTTCGCCCATTGTGGCAGGATGTCGGGCTTTGTAAATAGACGTCAGAGGCTGAACTGTGTGTCATAGAAATTATGTGTCAATAAAAACAAAGCAAGACGGCATCGCACGAATTACCGTAAACTCACAGTACTTTGGGTCAACATGCTCTTCCAGTGGTGTTACTGAAAATTGCCACCATGAAGTCTGTTGAGGTTGAGAGCAACCTTCGCATGTCTTGATCTCCGCCAGAAGTTCTTTTTGTGGCAGGAGACCCAGTGTGCTTAACTCTCACAGGCCTGACGGGTAATCGGGAAAGCCGCACAACAACCCGAATACTGCCCAAGCCATCAACTGTCATCACACTGGCTAAAACACGAGATCCACAATCAAAGTTTCCCCCCAAATAGAAAAATAAATGCGCAGAAAACAGTCATAAATAACAAAAGCTCAGGAGGGACCAAAAGCGTAAATAGAAGACATGAAAGAATCACATACTCATCCGAAGAGTTTTGTCTGTTAAGGCCAGAGAGTCGAGCTCTAGGAATGACAGTTTATTCGCCGTGGTTTTCGAGGCGGTTCTCGGCCTCATTTTCAGCTCAGTAGAGTAGTTTAAATCGCGATGTGATCACTCAGACCGGTATCAGGTCACTGCAGCAGTCACCAATCCCGTGTCCGCTTTGGAGTCCTCAGCTTGACTGTGTGATGACTGATATGCGAATGCGCGTTCGATGCATCTTTCTGACAATGCTCGATTCCGTCCTCGCGTTGCCTGGCGCGCCCGGCTACTGGCTTGCCAGCAGATGAGCCTCAACCGCCCTCCCGGGCCTAACTGGTCCTGGATGTACGTGATTTGACTGCGTATTATGACCACGGGTCGGTGGGCGACGCCGATATTTACATCTCGAACGATGCGCCCTGTGACCTCGGAGGCGCCTGTTAGTGTAAGGCAATGCATGTCACAGCTAACGCCCCGTTTAGTTAATTTCATTTGTTGTTTGCCCCGCTGCGACGCTGTAGACATCTGGTGATGAAGCCACCGCGGCAGCTGTTTCTTTCGGATTAGTCACATAGATAACAGTGGTCTCGTCAATTACTGCCTCCTGAGTGCCGCTGTGTGCTTGTGCGTAATTTTCCCCCTGAGGGTGCCTCATGCATATTTTCTTAGGCGTTGGTGGGTAATTGTTATTAATGCTGGGGATAATTGTTATGTTCCTAGTCTTTCCGTATACGGTTTTAGCTATTTTGCCATTTAATTGCTTGAAAGCGAGGACGTGAATCGATCGACCCTTCAACTTCTACATGGACTTCGGTCGTGACATAACAGGGTGCACAACCGGTGCCCGTGAATGCTACCTACAAACCACTTTAACAGGTGTCTGATGGGATCTTTAAAACCCTTGAGGGGTTTCTTTTCCCTTGGTTTCTTCGACAAGAGCCGACATCTCCATCCTATGGCCTCAGACTACTTATTATTCCTCTGCACTTCCAGGTCGCAATACTTTGACGACCACACTGGGATGCAGACTGATGACTCGGTCTTGACGGCAGTAAAGACAGTCTGAGGGTTTTAGTGCCAGCCAGTCCTAGTTGATTTATTAATAACCGCGGTTTTCTGGGCGTTGTAGTTTTCAGTACTAAACACTAAACCTAACTACAAAATACAGTGACTCCCGTTTGAGATATTTGCAATGGAGGTACCGTTCTGTAAGCCTTTGGCCTTGGCCGGACTATTTCTTCACTGTTCTGCGGATTTCTTCACAACAGGGTTACTGTAAGCAGTTTAAATCTTTATATACGATTTAATTTAAAGGGCATTAATGTCATCTGGGGCTTTTTGAGAATGCAATCTTTATCGTGCGCAGTCACTTGTAGTTTTCGTCATCCTTGGTTTGCCGCTAAAAAATCTCCCAAAAGTGGCTTGCTTTGGTGAACATGTGGTAGTCATTCACATGAATAGGTTCTTGGGGCCTGAAACTAACTCCAATCCTGCGAAATACCGTCGACTGGTGTCTGCACAGGTCTTTTATACTTCCGCGCGGTAATCATCCATTTAGCTGCTATTGCCGATAGGAGCGAACAGGCGAGTTCCAGGAGACAGTTCAGAAGAATAATAAGCGAATACTAGAACAAGGATTTGCCGACCTGACGTTTCGGCTTCCCAGCCTGAAACATTCGCAAGTAAGGGTAGTGGAAGCACAAAGACTGCGGCAATTGCAGTACGTAGCTGTCGTGAGACAACATGATTACCGTAATTAACAGCTCTCGCGGTCACCGCTGGGAGGTCGTAATTGGTGCGGTGATTGCTCGTCGGGCCGCGCCCGCGTCGTCAATGGCCGCGCTTTCATCATCCGTGGCGGATGTTGGCGTGATGATTACTCGGAAATTCGGCTCGCTGTCACTGGAATTACTGCTCGCCCGCGCCTTTCCCACGTGACTGATTACCTGCCCAGGGAATGCCTCAGCACTGAATATGGTACTGGGAAGTCATTGCGCTTCTTGATAGATTGCGGGCCCGATAACCATGACTCGAACAGCTCGCGACTCAGTTATCACCTCCTGCAAGGACTTCGACCCCTGAAACTTAAAAATACGACCGGTCCCGTGGGATGAGCGCCACTTGAAAGCTAGCATCTTTCCTTTCCACTGCTGCTGCGTGCTCGACCATTCGCGTCCAGAGTATTCTCCCAGTTTCTCTGACGTTGCTCAGTCCGCAACTGTACCGGATCCATTAAACGACTCCTGACGTTTCTTGCCGTGGCAATGAGTCTTTCGGCCTCACGACCCGGCGCCTGATGGTTGCCTCCGGCCTGTGCGCAACCCCAACTCGAAGTGGAGTTAGAAGGCGATTGACAGCTTCTGAGGCGTTCTTCACGTACGGAAGAGCTCGCCATTTCGTCCTTTACGATTCCCAGCGGTAATCGCGAGAGTTGCCTACTATAGTGCGCATGCAATCCCATGGCAGCTACGTACCATAAATACTGCATTCTTTGTGCCACTACTATCCTTATTTGTGACTGTCTCTGATGATGAGTTCAAATGAGCGTCCGAAACGTCAGGTTAATAAAATTCTTGTTCCAGTGATCGCATCTTCTTGCGAATTTGGCTACTATGTTGGCTAGCCGGACTGGAGCGCGTGCAAGTCTTAAAATGGATGTTACTTGCTGTCCATAAGTAGACGTTCTGTTTAACACGAATTTCGCACTCTTGTAGTTCAATTCCTACCGCGAGGCGCGCTCCGTCATCCAACAGATAGCTATTTCTCTGGCCGCCGCAGAGTCCGCCCTTCAATTTGAACACCGCGACCTGCACTGGCTCAACGTCCTTGTGAAACCTACCAAACAGGAGAAACTCCGTTATCGTGTGGGCGGTGTTAGCTACGCCGTTCAAACTGAAGGAATCCACGTGTGCATAATTGATTTTACCGTCTCCCGTCTTTGTCATGGTGAGTTTATGTTTGCAAAACGTCTCCTGTCTATTTAAAAATTCAGACCTTAACTCTCAGCTAAGTTTCGAACTTCGCATCGCCAATGTCTTGTGGACAAATTTAACCGTCCTCCGTTTTAAGGCTTGCTAAGGCTTTGTCGTGATTGGATAGCAACATCGGTCATCAAGGACACGGGCAGTATGAATACCTCGGACCTTCCGACCACTCATGCTGGTCATGGACAGACGATTTGACTTCTCCTCTGAACTTCAGCCAGAGATTACTTAATTTTCATGATCTCACTGTCTGAGTGCGCATTTTGCGGCTGCTGACACTGCTAGTTAGTTACGAGCTAAATCTTTCACTTTTCATTGTCCTTCAGTGAGTGCCAACTCTGCTTTTACCGCCTCCTTTTATGGAGTTTCGGCACAGTTTGCCCTTAGATTGTCTCCCTGGCAGCATACTCAGCTAGTCCAACATGTCCTATGGAAGTAAAACTCGAGGCGTTTTGAAGATTTCCTGTTGATTGGATCTTTCCCGTAGGATATCTCATTGTATTGCCGTTGTTAAGTAGGTAGGCCGTGGATTATCTTGAAGCATGTTGTTACTCTTTCTCCTAAGAAGAATTCCGATATTGGGGATAAATCACTAGCTCGTCTGTTTGTTTTTTCCGCTCAGAGGGCAATATTGTCTACGTAGACATGTCAAAGTCGCCCGAGGTATTCGAGTGTGAAGGTGACTACCAGTTCGACATCTACCGCATGATGAGGGACATGAACGGGTGAGTATCTTGTTTTTGCTTACTTTATTTGCCTAAAGCTTGTCAGGTCAACATTCCTTTGGACGGGAAACAAGGTTGTCTTTAGGATTACTGTCATAGAATCTAACGGCTTTTTTCCGACACTAACAGGCTAACACTTTACTTGCCTTCCCAAAAATGCATAATTTTCATTTTATTTAAGGCCTTTTAACGCGTAATTGCGGAAACCCATCTCATCTCAGCTGCTCGTTTTCGAAAATTCCCACAAAAGGAATGTTCTCAGCTACCTCGAGCTTTCTGGTTTTTCTTTAGATATCATGTGAACCTGTTATAATGCAAGGAACACTTGACATTGTTCGTAATGTCAACGGTTAGAACACATGTCACAAAATAATACAGGATGCAGGTGAATTCGGTCAGTAGAGTGTCCGCTCTGTCCCTGGTCCAATTCTATTTCGACAGTCCCATTTCTCGTGTTGTCATGACAAACGGTATTAAATCTTTTTGATGTCCGCTTCTCGCCGTTATTGTTCTTGTTCTAGGGAAGAGTGTCTCCCTTCGATATCATTGTTAATCGACAAGTCCATCCCTAGAGCTCAAACCGTAGGCTTCTAATTGCCCAAGAACCTAGTTAAGCTATGGCTATTTGAATAGTATTCTTTTTAGAGAGAGAGGAATGCTTTATTTTGAAACTAACATTCAAAACTTTCAGCAAAAACGGTTCTCCAGTACACAGTGATTACCATAGAGATTAACAGGTATTGGACAGGTGGACATAATTATATATGAAGAAAAAAGGACTTTAAGGTGCAAGATCAAGTTTTAGCTTTTGTTTTCAGCATCTTTGCAGGTGAGATACCGGGCTAGAAATGGCAGTATGGAATTATGATAAGCCGAAGTGCGACAAGGGATGTGGCGGAAGCATCGACGCACGGGGCGTAAGGATTTCGCAGCCATTAACTCATTATGAAGGGGATGGACGCTGTCATTCAAAATTCGGTCAGCAAATTGCTCCACCGTATTGAAGTGTCGCTGCACGATGATATCAACTAAAATATGATAGGAAACACCAGCAGCAGAGGCGAGCATTCGAATGACACGTTTAAAAATAATTAGATCTTTTTTAAGTAAAGCTGGAAAAATAACTGGAGAACAATAAACAATGAGTGGAAGAATACAGCCGTCTATGAATCGGCAGATTAAAGACTGGGGTGTATGATATGAACGTAGACGATGAATGTAATAAACAAGTTTTTGAATTTTTGTTAAAAGGGTTTCCATATGAAGAGAGAAAGAGAGATTTGAGGATAAAGTAACACCTATGTACCGGAAGGAAGATACCTCATTGGGAAGAATATCTAAAGGTTCAGGAATGGGAGAGGGTCGCAATCGAAACACACACTGTACTGATTTCTGATTGTTGAGTAGGAGTCCATTATTCGACGACCATGCGGAGACGTTATCTAAGCCATCCTTTAAAGACTGTCGATGAGTCAGGTTTTTGAGTGGGTGGCCTACGACCATGTCATCGGCATACTTAACATACAGGCAGTCGTTTGGCGATCTCAAATCATCAGTATGAAGAGAGAAAAGATGAGGGGATAAGATGGAACCTTGTAGAACTCCACAATTATTTGGAAGAATAGAAGATTTTCTCTTTCCCGACTGGACAAACTGTGTGCGGAAGGAAAAATAATCTCTAAGCCAAGAGACAACCCAGCTCGGAGCGTCACGGGCAGCTGCTTTGGTCAGGAGGAGTTGGCGCGGAATAGTGTTGAAGGCGGATGAGTAGTCGAGAAAAGCACATGCATATGCACGGCATCCCTTGTCTAAGTCTCTCAAAGCTGAATGGACAACTAAAGCAACAGCATCCAAGGTGCTACGCTTTGCCTTGTATGCAAATTGTAGAGGATCAGAAAAATTGACGGAGGAGTACTTAAGGGAATCTAATGCAACTCGTTCAGTAAGTTTCAGGAGTGCAGAAGAGTAGGCAATAGGACGGAAAGATTTAGGAGCAAAAGTTAAAGATTTTTTAGGGATTGGAGTAATTCTTACTGTACGCCAGGCGTCAGGAATCTTGGACTCTATGAAGGATAGATTAATAAGGTGGGTCAAGACGGGAGCTATCTGCGAACAGCAAGACTTAAGGAGAAAAGGGGAGACACCGTCCGGCCCAGCCGCCGTTGACCCGCGAACCTTTTTGAGATGTTGTTCCACTGTTGTCACAGTCACAGGAGTAAAGTCGCATGGTGGTAGGTAAATTTCGTTTGGGCGAGAATGGTAGTCGTTGGAAATACAGATAAAATTTCGATTTCAAGAGTTTAAATCTACATCAATGGGTTCAAGTATATTACGTAGGGGGAAGGGGTGATTCTTTGTAGTTTCTGGATCTGGTGATGGACTCCTATGTTTGTTCCTTCGGCACCCCAGCCCAGGGTTCCAGGACTGTACCGGACCGGTGAACAGCATTCGCCACACTGTCACCATATGACTCTTAGCCTTCTTTTTAGGTAACTGACATTTCCAAACCGGTGTGCGTCCGCATCCGGAGGTACTATCGTCGCATAGTTCAAGACCACTTTTTAATCGAATCCTAAACCTCTTTCAGTTTTCCGCTAGCTGCAGATGCTGAGAGCGACTTGTAGCTAGATTAGGGCCAGACACCGTCGTTCGGGTATCTGGGCTCTATCAGTAGCGCAATTCTCTCGCCTTAACGATTTTTTGGCTATATTAATATAATGTGTGTGTTTTTGAACCAATTCCCGTCATCTTTCAGAACCGCTGTAACATCCGTCTTTGCAAATATTTGAGCTTCAAGAAAATAGTTATCCAACTGTCCAAGCTTCGTTTGGTTTTTTGTCTCCCAAAGCTGCTCACTGACTTGCTTATGCATAATTCGTTTGCTGCTCTTCAGAGCTTGCTTAATTTTTTTCAACGCGCTGAGACGCTGTCTTTCGTGCCATGTCCTGAAGTGCACAATGGATGAAGTCGACGTCTCTGAAATTCGCTTAAACTCACATTTTCTTCAAGACCGATTTTCGCTTCCTTTTAAGCAGGGAGCTGTTTTTTGGCTTTCTTCGAAGGGTTCATTTCATTTCAACTCCCGTCCTCCATAAAATAGCCTCACAAAGTAGGGGTTGCATTTGAAGAGAAAATACCGTATAGTCGGTGACTAACAGAAGCCGGGCCTCTGTACGATTGCCGAAAGACGCGCATGCTTTGTAGTCGCTAGTTTAAAGCCACCCTTTTTCTTGGTCAGACGGTCAGGTTGGACCGTGGATTCCGAAGACATTCATCGTGTGTCCCTCAGCGGGGCCGGCGCAAGGACGATGCCTTGAGCGGGAACTAGTTCATAGTGGTGGCGGACTTGGGCAGCCCCCACTGCATTCTCAGCCCCTCCACATGGGCCCGATGTCAAGACAGTCAGAAAACCGGGGGTAGGATCGGGCTCAGGTGCCTGGCGCGCGCCGCGAACCCGCACATAGGCGTGCCACCACAGCAGGGTGGACTCAAGGACGATGCCCTGAGCGGGAATTAGTTTATAGTAATAATAGGCTTACGCTGCGTCTGCCTCAGTCTCCTCTCACTCACCCAACTGCGCCTGGTGTCGGTCCCGAGTGAAAAAGACTGAAGGCGGGATCTGGCGCAGGTGGCTGGTGCGCGATGAGACTGTGCGTAGGCGTGCCGCCACCTCAATTTATGACATTTTTATTGGTACACCACCCACCAACGCGCGTTGGACCCTGATCTGGCCCCCGTGTTGGTCCAGCGCATTAACTGCGTGGCTTTTTTAGGGGGCAAAGGTGGGACCATTTGTATGCTGTAGGACCATGCAAGTTTCTCTGATCGACCTCGGTGCGGGCTATTATCCTCCTCCGAATAGGCCATAGCTGTTCGCCTTTTTTTTCCTCTTTTGTCCACATTCCTGCAATTTTGTAACCTGTATGCATATGTGCATCTATGCTGCCCCTAGAAATAACTGGCGCCCCTTTCGTCCCATCACCAACCTCTACTGGCTGAACTACCTGATGGACAAGCTCCTGAACCAGACCTCATACCCGCGTCGGGACCCAGATTCCTCGGCCATCGAGTCCGAACTTGCGGCCT
>CACRXP010000066.1:1716672-1754578 GCA_902702965.1 Spirometra erinaceieuropaei
AATGTAGCCGGTTCTGTGGATTTTTTAGCTCTTTACCTGCGCGCCCGTGTTTCATTCTACAGGACCTCATGCACCCATCCATTGCTGAGTGCTTGCTCCTTGGTAATCGAAACGCCCTTCCTTTGAGCCACGAGATGGCATCCTGTCGACTGCGGTCGCGAATGTTCAAAGTCGCAGGGGATGACACTCATGGATCTGCCAGCCATACGCCGACAGAGCCTGTGCCATGCCCCAGCTCCAATGCGTCTGACTTGGCCAGAGAGCCCAAGTTCGAGCTGCGGATCCTTTCAGGTCTCAGACGATGGCAAATAAAGCAAGAATTCACTTGACTCCGTTGGGAGAGATTCGGCGGGATTCGAACCCACAACAAAGGCAAGAGTTAAGCACAGCCAACACCCTGAGCTACGTGACTCCGACCGCAGCTGTGAGTCAAGTTACCCGCCCAGCCCACTCTAACGTGTGAAATCCACCAATTACGATACAGTCAACCGACTGCTCGAGCAGGCTTTCCCAATTAATCAATCTAAAATGCACTAGATGATTGACGGGCTCGCATACAGCAAAATGGCCGTTAGTCGTCCCTTTATCAGTGGCATAATAATAAGACGGGTAGTAGGTGGTCAGCCGATATCTTGGCAAATGTCGGGGCAAATGGGTCATTGCAGTTATCAAATCACAATTAAATAACGGGGAGGTACGGTAGGGAAAACTTATTTCAAGGAGAGCGCGTCTGCGGAAGAAGAGGGTCTAGGGAGGAGTCTGTTTTGTCGTCAGATATTCTTTTACAAAGTACGAGAACTGGACTCCCTTGGTTGGCTTATTGAGCTCTGGAGTTCACCCATGTCCGCCTAGCCGGCAATACGTAAATACAATTAATGGACTCGCACTTCATTGGGGTCCAGTTGTTCGCTCCAGCAGGATTTCCTGAACCCTTGTGAACGCGTCCGGAATAATACGTCGTCTAGTTTGCAGAAAGCGTGGTCTCACAGATGACCAGGATGTACCTGAAGTAATTCTGACAAAGTCATCTGTGAAGCACTGGAAGGAACACCAACTGGTTCCCCCGACAGCTGTATTTGTTACTGACAGTAGACTCCATAGACGCCGGGTACATGTGCTTGGGACAGAAAATGCAACTTCGGGACGCGATACGTCGACAAGAACTCTGCCATGATTGCGTAACGCTAGTCCTCAGCATATCCTCCGTTAAGGAGGAGACGGGAAACTGTTCGTGTTTTTAGACCCGCCACACTTTCCTTCCAGTTCCCTGCTGAGGAATGCATATCAAGTAAGGGGGAGGGCTGGTCGATCCCCGGAGCCCCTTGCCTGCTTGTCCGAACTCAAGAACTCGTGTAACAGTCCAAATCAGCCAGCGGTTAAATGGCACACGGTTAAGAACCATAGCTGCAGGTACATTGATGACTACGCAGGTCGGAGGGTCCGCGTGCTGGTCGACTGCATTCCCAACCGGGTTCCGAGCTTCAGTGGACTCGCAGTTTGATTCTGTTTAAGACTGCCTCCTTGGCGGAGAATTTAAATAGGGCGAGGTTTGGTTCTGCTGCTCCACTTTACTGTTACCATACGGATAGCTTCCTAAGACAATTTTGGTTAACATACCAATCTCAACCACTCGCTGGATTAGGAAAGGAGGGAGAGGGAGCAGGTAGAGCCCAAAGCAATGCAAATAAGAGCGTGTGAACCGAAGCTTGGTGTAACTGAGGGTGTCGTGTACACACTCCCCGCGACAGCCACTGGCAGGATTAAGAGGATAAGGCGAGTGCAATCACAACTGGGGGGGGGGGTCACGTAGGGAGCCGCATGTCGATTCGCAGTGCATGGCCACTATATTGGAACCGACGGAGGTCCAATCCATCCGAACAGTGCTATTGGCAAGCCTACTTAGTCACTCGGTGGATTAAGATAATAAAGAGGGCGCAAGCAGGGTTCGAAACACGCTCAGGGAAGCGTGTGGAACTGATACCTGATATAACTCAGGTTGGCGTATAAGCACTCCCGTCCCTGAAGCACCAGTACTTGATGAATGAAAATAGTAAGGAAGGCGCAAGTACGTGGTATATGTAAAGTCAACATAATCGCACCTACTAAGATTGTTTTAGGAAGCTGACCATCTGGTATCAATCAACTGGGGCTGCAGGACTAAGCCTTACCTTAAATAGTGACCCGCCCCCGTCTGTGTGATCCTAGCCTTTCTCTGCTCTTATCTGCCTAACTGTTAAAACCATTGCGGCAATAGAGACGATGCACAACAGATTCCTCGCTAGTGTTTAACCGACTTTTGCTCTTTACGACGCAAGTAAGCACGTATACGGAGATGTAGTGCAGTACACTGTCCGAGATAGTGGTCGATTTTTGTATCTGCTAAGGCTTTTAGAGAAAAAAAATGGAATTATTACACTTTTCCGAAATGAGCCGGTGGTCTGAAAGGGGCAGGGGTGTGCAGACAAATGAAATGACGTTACAATGAAGCATTCCGTATCAGAAGAGAGTCCGGGTAACCGTGGTAACGATCATCCTGACATTACGAATGCATCCCTCCGCAGATCCAAATCAACACTACATAGCCAAAACCAGGAGGACCTAAGCGACATGTAAGCCTCTCGGGAGTTATGATCAGCCGACGTAAAGTGTGGCAAGAACTGAGATCAGCCCAAAATTCACCAAATGAACACACTCACGCGATGATGCTGCCTATACACATGTCCAAAATCAGCGCTTAAACTTAAACAGAAGGGAGTCAGCTGATTTAATTAACGAGCTGACGTTCTGTACATCGGCTTCTGAAGTTCCAACTAGCCGGCAATTTTATATGTCATGTCCTACATGGGTCTCCCTCGTTTAATGCCTTCCCTTTTCTCATGCAACAGCCCATGAACTGTCGACGCGGAGGATTTATGAAACTTCTTCTTAGGGGACTGTTAAGACCAGGTAGACGACTCTTAAACATTTCAATTTAAGTGGTTTAAAAATACGATTAGAACTCAGTCTGACCAGCTAGCCGACTTCGTTTTCGATTTTGAGTTCAAATTTCTGATGATCGACCAAGCATTTTTACTGGCCTCACAATTATCCCGTTAGCAGTAAAGAAACCCGTGTACGCTGGAGCCAATGCCAAATCTTCTATGCTTACCAAGTGGTTCCATCTGAAACAGGGAACGCCTTAAGCATTTCATTATGTTTGCCTTCTGAAAGCCTGTTATTTATGTCTGAACTTATTTCATCATGTTGACAATCAAAGGGCAAAGAGTAATTTAATGGAATTTTAATTAACTCCCCAATCCTTTGCTTGGTGGAAGAAGTGCTTCTGCCCTCGGCCAACATGAGGATGTCTGTAGATGCTGTTACATCAGCATCTCTCACGCGCGAAGCTGTGTCCAGTCGTATCCAGACTTGGGGCACTTATCGTTGATTGCTTGAGATGTCTCACAATCACGCCCTTGTTCTGAAGCGGCCGCAATCCCTGACGATAGGTTCTTCTGCTAGCTCAGAAAGTCATACAAATAAGCAAATGGTTCCGGCAGTTGACAAGTGTCGTTTTCACTCGTACAAGCACCTGGGTTTTAAATATTTCGCAGTGTAAGCAAGTGAATACGCATATAAGAGGGACGATTCGCTTCGAACTCATGTTTGGATTTGTCATTGGAAGGAGAACAGTATACCAAAACAGTTCATGGTATATTCCAGAAGGAAAGTTACGGAATTACTTGTGAAGAAGGAGATTGTATCGCTAGAGCAAGGACTTTATTCGTCTGACTTTTGATTTAACTCTGGGTCACCTCCTCAGAACTAAAAAGAGCCACATGTAGGAGGGGACGGAGGGTGCGATACGTAAAGGGTACCGACGATATGTCATTAAAAGCCGGTAATTTATAGTTTCTATGTTCATCACTAGCGTTTGCAAGTGAGACAGTTATTGCTCTGACGGCCGGTGCCGGGTTTTCATAACCGGTACTGACAATTACTGGACAGTTACTCGGTCATTTGGTGCCTCAGTACGGCCTCCCTACAGTATTCGCTTGCATGACTAATTCTTCTGCGACCGACCGTGATCCAGTCAGGTCGGGACTCACACAAGTGCCACCTTTCATAGGGGTTTTGGCCTCATCGGACTTGACGGTGGTGGTGTGGTTAGGTCCATCTCAGTGAGCTGCGAAGTGGCATACTTACTCCTCATTGACGAAACCTATTCTAGCACTTGTGATATGAATAATATTCCCAATTCTCGGACGCAGTTGCTTTGCCCGAAACTACTGTGGGTCAGGTAAACAGCTCCATGTTCGAGTGGAGTAGGGAGGCGGCTGACGTGTGCCGAGACGTTCATGACGCGACTGTCAAACCGACTGCGGAATTACTGTTCGATCCATGAAAGTAAACCGCAATCGCAGGGGTGATGGTAGTGTCGTTCGACCACCACCGCAACTCCTACATATCAACTTGGCAAAGTGGTAGGATGCCCCCAAAGTTGACTATTTGATGAAGCTATTTAGCCTTTTATCAAGGGTCAGTTTTATACTACACACGGATAGACATATGAGCAAGTCGAAGGTGTACCTATTTGGCCGTTGAATCCGAAATGTTTGTTGAAGCTGTTATAAGGACAGGATTCTAATGCTTGCGGGGATTGGCAAATAACCTTTGGGGACATTGCATGGCTGGTAACTGTGCCGTCATCAAGAGGAACTTGTTGGAACACTTTCACACGCATATGGACATAATCTACTCCGATATGCAATTTACAAGGAAAGGAGAATTGAAGGACCAATGGTATCGTTTTGGTTCTTCGGTGAGAAGGCAATCGCACAGCGGCCTACAAGCAAATATGTTTCGGAGAGCTATGAGCACTAAACACACTCCATGCTGAATCAGTAGCCATCCGGTGACGCGTAGGCGGAAGCTGTGTAAGGAGCCTGTAGGCAAAATTAGAAACTCACTACGACAAGCAGCAAACGAAGTTTTAATGATAAGTGATTTACAATACCTCAAACGAGGTCTGAGGAGATGTGATCATTCTGTACTCAGTACACAAAGAACGGCAATCGTAGAAGATTTATCATATGATGTCTGTCCCTCAAGCAACGGACTCCACTTCCTCTGGCCTGGGCATGAGTACCGCGTATCGATCCGACGTCACAGTCTGCTCGTGAGCCATGATAATTAAAGACAAGTTGGGCGGAGCAACCAGTCATTCGTAATCTGCCGCGCTAAATGTGAGGAATGCTCAGCTAACTATGTCACCCAGACAAGTTGTAAATTGACAACACGAATTGGGGAGCGTAGGGCGGCAGAGGAGTGACGGGACCATTTGTCACAAAGTGCATCTTACGCGAGGAATTTTACTCTTCATTTTAGCACTGCACACGCAGTAAACCAGCTCTGAGACTGAGCAGATCCTGGTTCTCTGATAAAAACTCAACTGACTGCGGAGTTCGTATCGCGTCCGAATATGGGGTCCTGAGTAGACATCAGAAAAACGCATAGGTCCAAAGCTAATGATGACTTAACTAAGATCGTCGAGAATAAGTACGCAGACTTAGGCGGATTTTTTGCCCTCTTTTTAAGAGACTTGGCAGAATATTGGATTCCTAGAGAAATACAATGGCAAAATGAAAAGGAGGCGTTCACCGGGAGAGGTTTATTGGAGGTCTGACGTCTCGAGTAGTCCTTTCTTCTATCCATCTTCAGAGACGGAGAAGTCATGCCCACAGCTTTCCTTATATGGGTAGAAGAAAAGACTACTCGAAACGTCAGACCTCCAATACACCTCTCCCAGTGAACGCCTCGTTTCTTTTGATATGCCACCTGGGAATCACATTTTCACTATTATTAAATACAGTGGCTTTTCTGGAAGGCTGGACCTTCCTCTTCTGTTTTGAATATCTGTCTCTGTTAGTGGACATTTTCGTTGTAAATAAAGCTGTGTGCGTTTGTCCAAAGTTTATTGACGGTGAGTACTGAATACACGGCTGCCCATTAAAAACGCGTAGAACAGGTCCCTTCAGTGTTCTCTTACACGACATTGTGTACTTCAGCTGCTTCCGGAAAATATTGAAGCTGGTATGGCAAGACAGAATCTTAGGCACGAAAGTTTTAGAGCAAACCAGAATCATCAGTACCCACACCATGCTTAGGCGAATCCGACAACAATGGAGTGGCCACGTCTGAGAAATTCCCCTAAAGAGTCTACAAATCATGCCAGAAACTTGGGAGTACATCGTCAGGATCTAGGACTGGGGAAGAGGAGCGAAGGCTAGAGCAGCAATCTACGAAACCAACTCAAAAAAGCGGCTCGTAAGTCCTACATCTCGTGAACCGACGATTCCAGCAGCCAACCCCTTCCATAATGCCCACGATCCTAACAGACATTTCGCAAACAGATCGATCTTGCCGGACATTTTAAGACCCAGAGCACCACCGACGCGGCACCCGCCCAACCAACTCCTACGACATCGACGACTGCCACTACTGGCGAGCAACCTCCTGGTGTTTCTTCGTCCGCCGCCACCACCATCATTAATACCATAAGCCTCCCGCCGTCACCGACGACGGCCACTACCACCACAGCTTCTACCACCGATTAAATCTCTCCCAAAGTCCTGCCACTACCATCGTTACCACAACCGCTCCCTGCACTAGTAATGTGGACTCATTCCTTAACTGTCCCCATCTCGGTGGCGCCTTCACAGCACACATTGACTGGTCGATCACTTGCGAATGAATTAGCACTGAGACTGGTGAACCAGCGCCAGAAGCCCCAACACCCGCCTCAGCTGCACACATTGCTCACAGATATTCAGTCACCGCATTGGTCTACTCGGCTATGTGTGCGTCCATGAAAATATGTGTTAAAAAACCGCAGTCCAAGGCTCGCCATCACACCTCGTCCACCCTCTCCCCCCATCACCCTGCACACCCCCAGATCAGATGTAAATCCACCCCACATCGCCCACTACCCGCACAGAAGGTGCACCTTTCCAGCAATTGAGAAAAATAGCCCTTGCTGTATTTAGGTACATGATTTGTTCGCCAAGCCTACTGTGGCACACGCAGATGGACTGTCGCAGCTCTGCCAGCCACTGCGACAAATCCCAGCATCAGATGGCAGGCAGGCCTGGATGAGGCACAAAAGAGTGCTGGACGATCAGTAAGGGAGAAGGAGTTGAATATAGTTAAACGAGATTATCTGATGCAGCGTCTGTCCGGACAGAACTGAGAGCCGGATATGATGGCCCTGTCCACACGGCACTTCAGCGCAATCGTATTTTTACGGTTACCTTCCACTCATTTGTAGATTAGTATTTGCGGATTTACTTATTTCCCGGTACATTTCTCTCGTAGAGTATAATTAAAATAGTAGAATAACTGACCACTTTCGTGTACTTCTGCTATCAGATACATTTTTATGCTAAAAAACGACTCGCTAATTTTTAAATATAAACAACAACGCAAATAGGTTAAAATACCAAGATATATTTTCTGATGTTCGCCAAAAGACATGAAAATTTCAAACATAAACCCCCTGGGAAAGAAAGTAGTCAATCCAGGAGCTCTGTTCGTTTTCTTGAAGCCGATTGGCTGTACCCTAAAATTGCCTCATGGAGATGTGCTTCGGGATCCCGCATCTCTGACAGTTCACTGCGTGGACCTCTCCTGTTCTAATGTTTCGCTGAGTACCTGTGCATGTTGCGTGTATCTGTCTTTCTTTTAATCTTTGTGCGTATCTTTAAATCATATCCTTCGATGATTCCTAAACGACCTGCTCCTTCTAAGGCTTGTGGCAAACAACCTAAGCGTAAGAATAAAGTCATGAGGATTCAGAAAATAACACTTCTGGAAATGCCGAAGAAATGCAGAAGTTATGCCACAATACCTCGCCATTATGGCATGAACAAGAGGGCTGCCTACTATATCAAGAAGAAAGAGGCATAAATAAAGAGCACAGTGAATATTAACTTCTGCGGTAGTGCAATGACAGTTTCCACTTTGTATGATAAGGACATATCGAGGATTGAATCAGCCTTGGCTTTGTGGATAGTGGAGTGCCGTAAGAAGAATATCCGCCTAAACATCGACATCATCCACGGGAAGGTGAAAAGGAACAGGAACAAAAATGACTATCGGCAGCTCCTGAAGGTCTTCTGTCCAGCAAATGCTGATTCCACCCAAAATGGGCTTTGTTGAGAGCAGAAATGGTACCGGCATACATGAAGGCGACTGCAAAATATCATGGGGCTTATAAGAATACATTTAGGGACAAGGATTATCGTTCGAAACAGGTGCTCGATATGAATGAGACTGGATAGTTCTGGAAGATAATACCTTTATGGCCATATACCGGGTTCAAGGCCTAGAAGGAATGGGCTATCATCAACAATGCTGCTGGTTCCGTGCTAAAACCAGGCCTCAACCCACAGGCAACACCCCACAACAAAAGCGGAAGCGGAAATTTATCTTTAACTTTCTCTACTAAATACGCGCGGTCACTGACGTTTGCAGTTGTATGCCATTCCCCAAACCAGATTGCCGAACACGATAGTGTTTCTCTGATGGGAGTGACGAAGACCTGCTCGAACAGGGATGTCCTTATTGTTGAGGATTTTAATGTTCCCAATATCTACTCGTAAGCTTTGACTATTTTACCTCCATCGGATATTTTCGGATGTCATTTGCTCGATTGGGCAGCGGATAAACTACTTTTCCGAAATGTGATTCACGGAACACGTGCTAGGGAAAGGTAACGTTGAAACTGCCTTGACATGATGATCATTTGTATTAGGAGTGTAGTGGATATAAGAGATCTCCTACTAATTGGTGGTAGCGATTATATTGTAATGCTCTTCGGGCCCTCCATTTTCTGCCAACCTGACTCACCAAAGTTATTGGGAAGAAGTATCTGGAAGGGAGATTTTTCCACCAGTCGAACGCAAGTCTCAATAATGCCGTTGGCAACCACGTTGCAGGGATCAGTTAAAGATTACTGGAGCACGTTCAACTCGTTGGTTGAAGGAATTGTTGATTTAAACTGTCTACGCAGACGAAAGAAGACGAACAACTGTCCTCTGTGGATAAACGAGAAACCACAAATTGTCTTTAAGAGAAGAAATAAGGTGTGAAGACGTTTTCGACTGACGAGAGTTCGGACCACTTACAGGGATACAAACGGAGTAATGGAGACGGATAACCAAATGACAGCATCAGGCTTTTGCAGCTTCTTCCAGTCAGTATTCACCCATGGAACTAATCCTTCTCCTCTCCCCCTCCCCGAGCAACAACAAAATCCTGCATCGTTTACATTAGAAGATAATCTTTTCTTCTGCCTATATTGATAAGGACAGAGCTACTTCGATTGAAACCTACCAAAATCACCTGGTTCAGATAGAATTCATTCACTTGCCCTTCAAAAATTGGCTGACATACTGTGCGAGTCGGTGTCTATGATATTTCAAAAGTCCATGGAAGAAAGTAAACTTCCACAGGAATGAAAAACTGCCTTTGGCTTCCGAATCTATAAAGGAGGGCTCAGGCTGAAGTCCCATAATTGCCGGTCACATTAGTTTAACCTGCCTTTTGTGCAAGGACAGGGTGTTGCAGCACTGTGCGAGTGTGTCTGTACTCAGAGCGCTACAATTGTCTGCTCAGATCCCAAGTTGTGGGGAGGGAACGGAAGGCTCCAGAATGAGGGATTTATTGTGCACAGAACCCGGTGTTGTCCTCTCACGCGGTTGTGGCCACTGGCGAAGCCAGGGCTGGTGTTGACTGCGTCCAGTCAGGCCTGAGAGTCACTGAGATAGTGGTGGCAGCCGCTTTTGTAGGCTCGTGGGCCAAGCTCAAGTGGTGTCCAGTCAGCGTGTGTTGCATTTGCCGAGGGGTGGTGTCCCAGTGGCTTGTTTTGCTGGTTGCAGGGGGTGACGCGTTCGAGTGGCCGCATGGGCAGCTGCGACTGCGCGGACGCAGGTATGCCCGAGCTGTTTGTCGTGTGACTTCAGGTCAGCTCGTCTGGGACGGCTCGCCGCTAGGGGTGAATTACCTTGAGACACCGAGGTCTTTAACAATGACGCCAGACCAGTCAGGATGGCTAGTCGCCACAAGGGAACTGCTTATTAAGGTGCATTTGGTGGCGTAGCTGGAGCAGAAGAACGCAGTGTGTGCTTCCCAGCACGGATTTCATCGTGGTCACTCGTGTCTTACGAGTAGTCCTTACTCGCAGAGAAAGTGGACAAGAGTCACAGACCGGGGCCATCCAGCCGATGTTATCCTCTTCGACCTCAAAAGGGTGGTTGATAGCGGTGCCTCATGGACGACTCATACAGAAGATTCAGCGGTGTGAAATCCAGGGCAACATTTTAAGTGAATTAAAAGTTCCCTGTCACACAGGCTACAAAAAGTAATTGTTGGTAATACTGCATCTGAATGGGTGCTAGTAGAAATAATGTTCTACGGAGCTCGACCTTGGGTCCTCTCTTCTTCCTTTCCTACATAAACGACTGTACCGAACAACTTGACTAAGATGTCATGATGTTTGCAGATGATGTAAAAATTCGGAAACGAATCAGTTGCGCTGCAGATGAGCCGCAACTGCAAGAAAATGTTAATAAGCTGACCGCATGGTCCAGGAAGTGGTTTTTACTTTTAATGTATCCAAATGTCTAGTCTTGCGGCTGGAATCTTGTTAACGACATTCCCCAAAACATCATTGCACTTCTATTGCGGTCGAAACTTCAAGCAACGTCCCTGTCGGTCACTAGCGATTTCATCGTACCACGACTAGCGTGCCGGTGTCAGAAGCCCCCACATGCACTCGCCGCATTCTCCTTTACTGCGCACAGTGTCCACGTACCGTCTTTCTCCGCCTAGGCCCATTCGTCCCCCCCCCCCCTCCCCCCATTCCCAGCCCTACCAACTCCCCAGTCGGTCAGCGCGCCCACCACTAGCGGTATCACAACTACAAATAACCCAGCACCCCCCAACCTATCCTGCCTACATTATCCCTGAACGGTCACCTCGCGCATCGGCCTTCTGGGTCAGTTGTGAATCCACCACGCAGAGCCTGGCGGATCAGTGTCTGGAACACCAGCACACACCAGACATCATCGCCTCAATTGTCTACATTGCCCTCGCACAGTCAACCATCGCATGGGCCTATTCGACCGCCTACGCCTTCGCGAAAACGTACAATAAGTCAACGCAGACACGTCACCACACAGTCCTCTATCAACACGTGCACCACGCACGAACCTCACAGTCCACACCACATGCACCTCGTACGTAAGTGAGGACTGTGACCTTCGGCTCCCCGCTCCATGCGGCTCCTCTGCTGATTGTGAGATCCGGGCGGTCTGCCTCTGGTGTGTGAAATCCTCTCAGGTGCGCACAGGAGCCAGTCCGTACGTGTGGCACGCGCAGACGAGCTGTTCTCAGCTCTGTCAACCATCTCTCCCAAGCTTAGCATCAACTAGCTGACAGACTCCAATAGTCGACTGGTGCATGGGACAGGGTATATCACCTTACTACAAACAATTGCACGAACTTGAGACTATCATGGTGAACCAAAAACCGTGACTTGGGAGGCTGCTAACTGGAGGGTCAAATCAGACCTCACAGGCAGCCCAGCGTACGTTTGTGAGTTGAGTGGCTGGCTGTCGAAGTGAGCGCCAAGCTCCATATTTATGTGGCCTCTGTGTCACTCCTACCCAGTGCGATCCAAGACTACATCGTTGGTCACTACGGTCGAATTGGAGTGCTTGTTGGGGGTTAAGAGGGCACTAGTCAGAGGGGAAAACTGTGTAAGTTTGGAAGGCTGTATCTTGTAAGCGACGGCTGGGTCGCACGAACATCCGCTGGCACCCAGTTCCCATCTGTGGCACATCGAAGCTGGGCTCTCTCTAACGGCCACATCCCAGTAACCGCCTGGAACGGCGGACTAAAGAAAGTGAGGGTATCTGGTTTTGTGATTGTTCGCGCACCCAATAGTGCTGTTCCCCTTTGCATTCATGCGCTCCCTCTACCCTGAAAATCGTCCTTTGGAGAGTGAGACATGAAAGCACTTGAGCGGTCAAGTCTTAATCAGGTGGATCTCTGCTAAACAAAACCTTGACATCAAGCGGATTGCGGCAGTTGTCCGGGATGTCCAAACAGCCCGATCTAGAAATAGCGCGGACGACTCTCTCACAGGTTAAGTTTCTAAAACGTTTGTCCTAAATAAATCACACAATCACGTCATCTACGAGCGTACCTTCACTCAGAAATTCAAACCCTGCGGCCAGAGTCTCTCCTGTGGTCAAAACCTGTCACAATGAAATTTGGGCCTTTTTAACGAAACGATCATTGAAGGTCATCTCCGCAAATGTGTAAGGCCTGTTCAACAAACTCGATGAACTAAGAGTCCTAGTCGATGAAATTGAACCAGACATTATGGTTTTCGCGAAAGATGGCCTTACGAATATATCGCAGATGTGGAAATACCACGTAGATGATATTAGCGCTTCAGGTGGGCTAGACCAAGCCGAGGGGGAGGAATCAGAATTTGCCACTTGCAAGCTGATCGCTCTGGCTGAGGTACGTAGTCCGGTACGGGATGTGGAACTTAGAAGAAGAAGAAGAAGAAGAAGAAGAAGAAGAAGAAGAAGAAGAAGAAGAAAAAAGGGAACAGGTTTATTTACATGCTGACGTTTCGGAGAACTTGGTCGACTCTCCATTGTCAAAGCGTAATATGTACTTAATCGACCAGAAATCCCAAGTGGCGTGTCACGTTGGTCGGACTTGTACTGATCGATTTTTCTCTCCTCTCGCTGCCTCGGCCTCTCGGGAGATGTTTGACGGGCGTTTTGTCTGCGTGCTTTGTGAGTCACCATTCCGTCGGGGGAGGTGATTGAACCAGTGTCGGGCGGTTGGTCTGGCGGTTCTTGTTCTTCTTCACCGAGTAAACTCGCCGTCCGGCTGTCTCCGTATGGCCTTCTTAAGTCCGGTGTGGTTGTTTGGTCCTGAGCCCTACGATTGTGATGACGTAGGACTTCGTAAGCTGCAGGAAGGTCCGGATGCCTGATTATAGAGTGGGTATCGTAAAACCACGCCTCGAGAATTAGCCGTTCTGCATTTTTGTTGCCTCGGCCTAAGATGGTAGCCCCCTGGAGGTCAAACGTATGCCCTGTTTCTCCAACGTGTGTTTCTACTTGAGAGTTAGGGTCTAATCTGCGAGTGGCCGATTTGTACTCTTGTAGGCGAGTTTGTAATTTGCGCACGGGTTATCCCACATGGCTGCAGTCGCCCTCATTGCAATTTATTTTGTAGATAACTGCTGAGGTTTTAGGCGGGTGGCAATGGGTCCTTGCATTGCATCAGACGGCGTCGAATTGTTGCCTGGGGTCGGTGGGCTATGCCTACTCTGGCAGGTTGTAACAATCGAGAGACCGCCTCAGAGACCCCTTCAACGTAGGGAGTGGCCCTCCAGACTTCAAGTTGCTGCTCATTTGGATGTGGAACTGTCAAACTTCACAATATCTGATAAGTATGTCCAACCACTGACGCTTTCGGTGGTGTGTCGTTCGCCTAACCAGACTTCTGATCAGGATCTCATTCTCATAACCAAACTGTACAACGGCAGGGCGCAGAAAGATGCCCTTATCATTTGGGATTTTAACGCTCTTGGCAATGATTCATAAACGTGGACTGTGCAGGAGCTGCAAGACAACTTTAATCACAATTTACTATACTGGGCAACGGACAAACTTCTCTGCCAGAAAGTTGGCTTTGGGAGGAAGCGGATATACGAATCCTAGGTTCTTGTCTTACAAAAGAGGAACAAGCGATCTCTGGGACAGTAGGTGTATTAGTCTGAGCTTTCGGTCTCGTACAGGAGTTTAGCGTCAGACTGTGGTACTGCAGCGTCAAATGCGAGATTTTGTGGTCAAGCCATGAAGGGGGTAGGAGCGCAGGGATGGTGTTCGCGATAAGGCTGAGTCCACGCCGTCTCACGGCGGCGTGATTGTGTGCACCCTTGACTGGGAATTGGGTTTCACGTCTTGGCCGCGGCAGCGGAGCATGTGATAGCAGGGAGGGTATATCAACGTGTCAAACACCCAGGCCGCCAGCCCAGACTAGTAAATGTACTGTCCCAGTGATCGCGCGTCCATCTTCTTCGCAGAAAAATATACGTTCCAAGCTCTGCTTCTCCCGGAACCAAAGTGTAAAGGAGCACACGCGTATGAAAAGCTTCCTTTTTTGGAAAAAAACTATTGATCTGAGCAAATGTTTATATGCAATAGGACGCAATTTAAGAATTTCTGCCAGCCCGTTAACGGTATCGAAAGCCCTGCCTAGTTCAAGTAAGATGACTTCAATTTTTATGTTTTATCAGGTTTCAGGATATTAACGGTTATTCTTGTCAGGATATTTATGGTGTTGAATATCTACTTCAAATGCTGTGTTTGCTGTCAGTTAACAATTGTACTAGTCTGGGAAAGAGTAAGTTCCCTTCCAGAACATCTCCGCCAGGATTTTCAAAATAACTCTACCTAGACAAACGGAATTATGACTCACCGATACCGCAGCAGTACCCTTCTTCTGGCCAATTCACGGCTGTAGCCTACAATGAGGCTGACAGTTCTTGGGTGGGCATTGAGATTATGGCTTCGGCTACGCTGCCTAACCCTTACGGGAGACAGTCTCCCTTGTCTTTGTCGGTAATAACATACCGCCTATATCATGCACCGCTGTGCGGCTGCTGGTTGGGCTTGAGAAAGGGCCCTTAAGGCACAACGGAACGAGTGAGTTCCGTATGAACGATCGGTGAGCGTCCCCTACCATTGTACATTCCTGATCGAAACCGACAGGGCAGTGGGCTCGTGGCCCAGTGGTTAGAGGCGTGGACTTCTAACTAACAGGTCGCCAGATCGAGTCTCGGGTGTTCTACACTTCGGGGCGGGCATGACGGGCTGACGACGGCTAATAAGCCAGAAATAACCATTCCGATCTCCCTTGACTTTGTCGGTAATACCATACTGCCAATAATACTTGTATTTAATGCCAGTTTAAAGACATTGTCAGGGAAGCTAAAACACAAATCCGACCAGCAGTGAAAAAAACTCCTGACACAAAAAATAAAGGTGACTCAAGTCGCTCGAGAGCTAGTTCACTACCAAGCGGACATCACTGCAATCAGCGAGACCAAGTTCTCCGGACAGGGTTGGTCGGGGGTGCCAGCTACACGTTAGTCTGGAGCAGCCGGGTAAAGACAGATCGGCCCGACCCTGGCGTCGCACTTGTCATCTCGAACAACTTAGTTAAACCTCGGTCCTGTCTACCAAAGGACAAGCACGGTGCCTACCTCTTCTGACAGCTGAATTCGCGGTCATCATCATCGACTACGTCCCCATCAATAAGTAGTTACGACAAAGCGGAGAACAATATTACGAAAAGTCTCATGTGCCCCAGGCAATTATGCCGAAAACGGATAAGGCTGATTTAGGTTAATAATTTCGATGCCCGCCTTGGGAGAGACCTCGCTGTCTATAGGGAGTGCTGGGTCATCAAAGTTTTGGTGGTGACGACGCCAACGGCCTCTACATATTGCGTAAGGCGCAGCCTTCTTACCAGTATATTTGCTCCTACTCCAACGTGGGAAAATTCAACAGGGATACACCACAGCGGGGACAGTTGCTTGACTACATCCTCGTCCGAAGGCAAGACCGACAGGAAATACTGGTAACAAAGAGATTTACGACATCGACGGCTAGGCAAAACACCTCTCTGAAATACGGCTTCCACCGAAATCTCGCAGAAACATGTAAGGTAAACGATTACCAAGTTAGTTGACTGCTCCTCTGTTGAATGTGTCCCCTAACCGCATATATTTTGACAATCAGTCAACATGAGCGTTCGACCGTCGGTTTCGACGATGTCCAACATGTGCTCCACAGCAGCGTGGGAGCAGGGATGGTGGTCTGCGCAGGATATATAGTGGGAGTAGATTTGTGCTGCATCTACCACACTCTCTTCTCCGCCACCTGGACCCGAGTTCAAGACAGAGTCCAGAAGACCGGAGACCGGAAAGGGCGCAGGTGGATGGCATGGTCGAGCCCGCACCTTGGCGCTCCACGCCAAATCCCCTGGTCCACACAACGAATAACCAGGTTTTTGACCAAGAATCAGCAGAGAATGGAGACTGGCACGGCCGAAAGCGCACCTAGACGTGCCGTCCACGCCCGGCTCGGATCCCACACAGTGGGAGTGCCATAAAGACCAAATGAAGAAGGGGCCCTTGCAGCCTGACTCTCAGACGACCAGCCGGCCACTTCACACAAGCACATACAACACTGGTCGACTGCGAGGTCCAAGTTATCCCATCCGTTGGCAGCCTTTTAAGCCACGGCTTTTAGCGCACCGTGTTAGATTAAAGTGCGTCAGATCGTTTATAGTGGCGAAAATGCGCTGAATTATTGACCTCACTATCCCTTCCCATTTCCACACCTCAGCCCCTGTCCGAGCCGGTCAGCAGACTGGAGCGGGAGATGGGCGCGGTGGTTGGCATATCTAGTGGCCTTGTCTGCTCGCGCCAAATGCACGACCTGGCCCCCTAAACACAGGCACCAGGATTTCACAAAACGATACTTGAGCGGCGTGTCTCACATGTGTGAGAGTGGCGTGGAGGGAACTGTTTCGGCCCGACTCCCAGCTCACCATTCCGCCTCTCCACACAACACACACAACCGGACGGACCGCGTGAACCGAGTTGGGGCGTCAGTCAGCAGCCTTCATATTCGCGACTCCTGACGCACCGGGATAGTCTTAGGCTCGAGTCACCCATGCGGCAGGAGCCGCACGGAGACCGAGTCGAGAAGTACACTCCCCTCTTGCGTGGGAGGTGGCAGTTGGGTGCTTGCGGTGGGTGATTTTGGTGTACGGTGATAAGGCAGTGAGGGAGAATGTCGTGGTATGATGCGGCCGGTGATTGTCTACCGCAGGTTTTCGTTGATGCGTATGTGGCTGAGCAGGCCCATGCGATGCATGAATGTGCGATGGCAGGGTGGGCAATGGAGGCGGGTGCGGCGGGTGTAGGTTGGTGCTCCACTCGCTGGCTCGCCAGTCTCTGTGCGACGGATTCGCAACTGACTGATCAGGCCGATTTGCGAGGTGAGGGTGCGGTCTGTGTGAGGACAGGTGTAGTCCTGGTCCTCACCACTGGTGTCGACGGTGGCGGTGTTCCTGTTTGTTGGTGTTTCAAGATTGTGTGTAGTGTTGGTGTGCATGGCAGACGAAAAAACGGTAGCCGTTGGGGCAGCGGTGGAGGAGGAGGGGAGCAGGAATATGGAATTAGTGGTTCAGAATAGCGGTGTGAGTTGGTTTACGGCGTAGAGGACGGGGAGGAAGTGGACGGAGGGACGACGGTTTGTGCGGTCCGTGTGCTGCAGTTGTTCTGAAAGTGTCTAATGAGTCAAATTCGCGCCCCGAATATCCGTTGACACCGTGGACTTGTTGGAGGCAGTTGCACGTTGGCATTGCGGGATGGGCGCAGCAGAGAATTGTGTGCCTCAGGTTTGGCCCTCGCCTCGGCAATGCGGTTGGCCTCGAGGATTGCTGCGCCTATCTTCACTGTTCTTCCCCGCGCCGGTCAGTCTCGGGCGAGGTCTCCCCAGTTGGCCGGATTGACTTGCGGACGTTTCAGTGAGGACTTCAGAGTGTCCTTGTATCGGCGGATTTGGCCTCCTTGGCGGCGGAACCCGTAGAGACGTCTGCATAGAGTGGTCGTTTGGGTAGCCGCTCGTCGTCCATCCGCTCGAGGTGGCCGCTCCAGCTCAATTGCTGTTGACGGGCTTGTGAATTTTCAGTTTCGTGCTGAGCTGGAGACCGTGACGATTCCAAACTGTGTTAAGAAGGCGGATAAAGGCTTGACTTGGCTTTGAAATCCGGCGGGCTATTTTGTCGTCGATTTTGGTGCTGCGGGAAGGGTACTGTCCTGATATGGGAAGATTTTCACCACCTGCAGTCGGGTTCTGTTTACAGTGGTTGCGGATAAACGCGATTGAAAGTGCATCCGCCGTCGATTGAGGAGGTGGCCGTCCGTCCTGCAAACGGACGCGGTAGACGTCCATCATTATAGCAGAGAACACAAGGCTGAAGAGGGGAGGGGACGCCAGGACGCAGCCCTGCTTCACTCCGTTGGTCACTGCAAATGCCTCTGAGACAGCTCCGTTGTCCGTGATGCGCGCCATTATGCCTTCGTGGCGCTGACGCACCATCTGAATTAATCGCTCCGGACAGCCGAATTTCTGCATGATCTTCCACAGTCCTTCACGATTCACCGTGTCGAAGGTTTTCGTAAGACCCACGAAGGTAGAGTACAGGTGGGTCCGCATCTCCTTAAACTTCTCCTGTAGGTGGCTGGCAACGAAGATCATGTCCGTGGTACCGCGACAACGGCGGAGGCCGCACTGGCTTCCCGGCAGATGAACCTGTTCCAGATGATTATTCAGGAGGTTGAGGAGGATGCGAACAAAGATTTTCCTTGCAATTTTCAATAAGAAGATGCTTCAGTGACTGTTGCAGAACCGGTAGTTGCTTTCCGCTTGTATAGATGCACGATTGTTGCGTCTTTTAAAACCTGCGGGACTTCACCTTGTCGCCTCATCTCCTGAAAGAAAACAGTCAGATGATCAATGAGTTGAGGGCCGCCGTGCTTATCGACCTCAGCGGGGATCGTGTCCGATTCGGGCGCTTTTCCGCTGGAGAGCTGTTGCACGGCCCTGATTGTTTCGTCGAGAGAAGGCGGGACGTAAATGTCGACGTTGGTCTCCACTTGCGGCAGACGGGTGACGACGGCGTCGGATATGGTGGAGGGGCGGTTGCGGATGCCTCGGGAGCGTTTGGCTCATCGCTGCGGAATTTGTCTTCTCAGTGAGTATGCTGCTGCCATCGACGCTGAGGAGAGGTGCAGAATCATTTTTTGGCGGACCGTAGACAGCTTTAATCGCGGAGGAGACGTTCTTAAATTCTTTACGGTCCGCGTACCCTTGGATTTCCACGGTCTTTTGAGCCGATCAGGCGTCCTGCATCTCGCGCAGTCACTGTTGAACGAGGCGACGACTACGGTAGAAGGCAACCCTGTTGTCATCGGTGGAGTAGTCGACGTTGGCTTTGTGCAGGCGGTATTCTTGGCGAGAAAGTTACTGAAGGCGGCGTCGTTGTCGTCGAACCAGTCCTGGTATTGGCGGCGTGCGCGACCGAGGACGGCTAGCGCCGTCGACTGGACCGTGTCTCGCAGTTGACACCATCGGTTTTCCCCGGAGACGTTCTCACCAGCGGCGGCGGCGGCAGCGATGGGGAGGTTGTCTGGCCGTTGAGTTAGTTCGTTGCTGAAATGGACAAGGTGAGCAGGCAAAGACAACAAGGCAATATTCAGCTTCCCTGGGGGTCGCTTAGCTTGTGGTCTCCTGCTAGGCTGTGGGCGAATACGCATCATCGAGATGACGAGGCGGTGGTCGGTTCACCCGTCAGCACCCGGAATCGTTATTTTCGCCAGCACTTCCCGCTGGTCTCGCCTCCGGACGAGGACATAGTCCAGCAGGTGACACTGAGGCGACCGAGGATGTATCCAGGTGTCCTTCCCTCGCTGTGGCAGACGGAAGAAGGCGTTCTTTGGGATGAGCTTGTGTTTTGTGCAGGTGCGGAGAAGGAGCAGACCATTGTCATTAAAGTCGTGGAGGCCATGGGTACCGATCACACTTCTCCAGGCAGCATGGCCTGTGCCTACGCGGGCAATCAAGGACAATCAACTTGTCCGCCCTCGATACAGTCGCCAGGAGGGCGTGCAGGTCCTTTTAGTATTTGTCTCCAGCGGCGTCAGGGCTGGTCTTTGGAGAGCGTAGGCGCTGATGATGGTGACAAATTCGCCTCCTCGGAGAGGCAGGCAGGAGCTCATCATACTGTCCTTGATGCCCTGCGGCCGATAGGCCAGTCATCCTGCGATTCCGTTCTGGATGACGAAGACGACATCCGCCATACAGTCTGAAAGAACTGCATGATACAAAAGCAAACGCCAATGAGGATACATAGTAACGCCAACTGCGAAAAGCTGTCCACTTTATCGTCATGAACGTCCTCGGTCACCCGTAAAGGCAACACCAGGATTGTCTTTATGATAGCAGCGAAGAAGTCCGCAATATGCTCGCCGAAATCGATGAAGTGAGCGACTACGCAAATACGGAAACTGCATTCGAAGCAGCCTTCTTCAGATGTCGCTGTCTCGTGCAGCAAAAAACAACGGAAGATGAAGGACCCCTAGATGGCACACAAGACAATGAAAATCCGAGGGTACGCGGACCAAGAGCATATGAAACACTTCCTTGCGTCAACATAGACGGCCTACAGCCTTACAACGAAAGTACGACATGTCTGCTTAGCTTCGGAGGAACAACAATGTCGACAAAGAAATCGCATGTTCTTAATCACAGGATTGAGCAGTTAAAAACCGTTCCCAGTCGCATATCTACAATCTCAGAGGCCGCCATCAAACGGCGCCTCCGGCTTTCCCCACCAGAAACTTCCAGGGCAGTGCGACAATCCTGTACTGGAGAAACACTGGCCTCGACGAGATCCCGGCCGTATTCTTCAAGCACGGCATACCCGACTGATGGACAAGCTAACGACGATATTCCAGGAGATTTGGCGCCAAACACAAGCCTTTCAGAAACTCAGGGACGCAAATGTCATAAGTATTCACAGCTGAAGCGGTCGCTGACAAATGCCTGATAACCAAGGAGGGAATTTTTTGATCAAAATTGCTAGGAGGGTGTTTGCAAGCATTCACCTAAATACGCAATTTTCGCTGAAAGCTGTTGTGACTTCCGACGACACCGTGAAACCACAGACATGGACTTCGTTGTCCCGTGCATGCAAGAGAAGTAACAGAAGATGAACACCCACTTGCATGGACACAGCAAATGTCTCCAACTCAGTGCGTCGCGAATAATTCCGTAAAATCATACACAACTTAATCCGTCTTTGACGAATAATGAATGTGTCAGGTCCTCAATGTGATAATGCGCGTGTTACGGTCAATAAAACGGTCTTCGAAGCATCCGCAATTACCTGGGGATCAGAGCATGCCTGAGTTCTCTCTCTCCTTTCCTAAACTGACCACTCTCATGTTCTTCGCCTTGCTGAGAAACATGTACCGTTTGAACACTCGGGGGTCAGCGTCGTCTTTCAGACCAATGACCATCATCTCTAAACCTGATGAATGCATGCGCCAGAGGGACTTCAGTTACCACTGTCCGCGGACTCCTCTTTGCAGGTCACCCTACATTCAGTGTTCCGACGGAAGCAGGCATATAAAGAGGCATAGAATTATTCGCCAACGTCTGAGCTAGTTTCGGGCTGACCATCAACACGGACCAAATGGTAGCCGTGCAACGATCAGCACCAGAAGAGGAACACACTACACCTAATATCGACGTGTACGGATTACGGCCCGCGTCTGTGAACAAGCTTACCTAACTAGGCGGCACCATCGCAAGCAACACAGAGGTGTACGACGAAGTGGCCCACCTAATATCCGATGCCAATCAGACCCACGACCGGCTGTAGGCCTCCATTTGGAACCGCCGCGGACCTTCTATTGTTCGCGAAGCTTAAAATATACAGTGCGGTAGTCTCGACAGCGCTACTGTGAGGGCGGATACATGGTGCGTCTATGCCAACTAAACGGAGGAATTCAGCCACTGCCATCCCTAGCGGTATCCGGAGGATTCTAATGCTTAGGCGGCAAGACAGGATCTCGGGAACGGAGGTCTTCGAACGGATCGGATCCCTTAGCGACAACACTGGACAAAGGCCTGTAGGTCGCATTTTAGGAGCTTAAGTAGGATGTCACGATCTGCCGACTTATATCGATATGCAACTTTCAGATCATCGGCATACATGAAGGGCTTACCATTCTGAAATAAATTGGGTACATCGTTAACAAAAAGGCAAAATAAAAGCGGGTCGAGTACACTACCCTGAATGACTTCACTCCTCAAACATGTGGGGTTGGAGATAGCATTGGAAATCGTAACTCGTTGTGTACGAGCGCCCAGATAGGAGGATATAAATTTCAAAAGTTTTTCACCTATTCCGAAAGAGGACAGTTTCAAGAGAAGGAGAAGAGCATGGTCAACACGATCAAAAGCCTTAGTGAAATTGAAATACATTGTGTAAAGTGCAAAACCATTGTGCCTAGATTGGAGAACATAGTCAAAGAAAGAGAGCTGACGGGTGTCACAAGAGCGAGCTTTGAGGAATCCAGGCTGAGCAGCACTCAGTAGGTTATCCGCTGTTGAGTGACACATCAACTTATCTTTGATCAATGTTTCTAATATCTTCGAAACTGCAGGGAGGGTGTTTATTGGCCGAAAGTCATCAAATGACGTAGATTGGCCATGCTTAGGAATGGGTAAAATATGTGAGCCCGCCCACAAAGTAGGATAAGTTTCACTTTCAAGAGCGAGATTAAATATCTTGCACAAGAGGGATGGGATAATCGTATTTGCATCCGCTTTTAAAATGCTTACTGGGACACCAACAGGTCCTGGGCTATGAGATTGACGAAATCGCCTAATGGAAACAGTCACATCCCACAGAGTGAAAGTTATAGTTTTGAGAACTGCCCCGGTCAATGCCTGCATGGTCGGAAGTGAAGTGGTCGATTCTTCAATGAACGTTTTGGACAGGAACGCATTGAAGCTATCAACGGTAAATTGGGCATTAACTACAGGATATCCAAGAGCGTCTCGGAGGTTGGGATGTTGCGTCTTTATTTGAGTTTTTACTATACGGGAGAAAAGTTTCGAGACATTTAACAACAGGTTTTCAGTGAATTGGACCTGTTCAGCTAGCTGTTTTTCTTCAGAACATCTCTTAGTCTGCTCAAAAATATGACAAATCAAGGCCAGTACAGAAACGTTGTTCTGAAGATGGAATCGCCGAGAAAGTCTGCGCAACCTGTGACGAAATGGCAAGGGTAGGAAAACCTCATCCCGAACATTAATTATTTTCTTACAGGGGACAAAACGAGAAATAGGCGGATCCAAAATTTCGTACAGTTTTGCAATGCAAACAGTTACGTGCGAACTAAGGAAGAAATCAGTCCAGTCGTCGGAATGAAGATGTGCTCATAATTCGGCTGAGCGAGCTTGTCGAAAATCTCGGAAAAAGCTACACTTTGGGGACAACGTTTTGCCCGCCTCCAGTTCCAACGTTAAAAAACCATGTTGTGTGCTAAGTCCCCGAATGGTCCTAGGAATGACACTGACGAAGGCATGCAGCCTCTACGGAAAAGTAGATTAAGCATGCTTGATTCTCGGGTGGGAAAGTCGACAACCTGACTTCACATCCAAACATCCACAGCCTCAAGAAAGTCTTCGAACCTTCTGGGGCGGGGAAGCGGAGACCAGCGAACTTCAGGGAGATTAAAATCACCCGCAACCAATTGATACTTATAGCTTACGTCGGACGCAGTATAAAATTCCTGTGAGAGTAAACGATCAAAATTGTCGTTGGCGTTGGGAGGGCGATAAACACAGCCAACGAGTAAGGCAAACTTATATTTTAGTGCAACCTGGATCCAGCAGCTGCCTTTTACTGCGGACAAATGCAGGGGGTTCAGCGGCAGAAATGTAGGTGTTTGTTTAACGTAGACGCAACTGCTTCCACCATGGCTGTCTTGACGATCATTTCGAATGCAATTATAGCCGAGAAGAGAGAGTTCGTAGTCAGCAACGGAGGCTGATGCCCATGTCTCAGTTACTAAAACAATATCTGGACCATGGACGAACACCAGAGTCTGAAGCCGGAATCTGTCATATAAAACAAAAAATTTTGAGGGGAAATGCTGTTTGTTTCTGAGGAAGATGGGCTACGTCGTCCAGTGCTTGGCTGCCCACGGAGCAAACGGTCCGGATGTACCCATCCGATTTGTAAAAATGTTTGTGGCATTAAAAGATTCTAACGTGGATAAAAAGGGGTAGGACTTGAGGAAGGAAATAACGGGCAGGGAAGCTGGTAACGATTGTAAGCTTACTCATTTTCAGCTGGAAATCCGCGGGCCATATATGCAGCACATTCTCGCCGGAACGAAACTGAGGATCAGATGAGTTAACTGATCCAGTATGGACATTAGCGTGAGGAATACATTGATAAAACGGCCGTGGAGGAAACATGTTAGGGGGTGCCGGACGCATTGGTTCCATTGGAGCAAGAGTTCTAGTAAAAGGCGGGAATGTTGGTATATTTGGCCTAACCGCCCCGATATGAGGGCTGATGGGCAGTTGGGAACACGTTACGTTTTGAGTCGGGGTATTTGAGGCACTGTTTGCCGATTTTGGAGGAAAAGATTTTACAATGGTGCTGGATTTTTTGGGTGTCCGCGTGGCTGACACAGCAATTGGATTTGCCTTTGACTTAGACACATGCTTGGGCTTGCTAGGGGTTGCTGGGGCGTCTGTATAGGCGTATTTATAGCAGGCGTGTTGATGTGTTTAAAGATTTCGGCATTAAGAGTCGAATTCCCTACGGAATTGACTATGCCATGACGTGCAGAGGCCGCAGATATTATAGCAGAAGACTTATTCAAATTGAGAATTGGTGTCATCATCTCGGCGTTGGTTTTTGATAATTTCAATTCCCTGCCAGCACCAGCCCCGCCTATCCCCGCCTGGCCCCCTCAATAATGGCGGGGCTAAAGGGGGCCATGAGGGGGCTAGGCGGGGCTGTGGAGAGGGCTGTGGCGGGGTATGCAACGCGATAGCCCCGCCTGGCCCCGCCAGCAAAAAAAATGCGCAGGGGAGGCCACATCCCCGCCCACTTTTGGCACCACTTTAAAATATCGTCCCGATTGTCAAATATACGAATTAATAACACACACAGATTGTAAACCGGTGGACAAATAAGAGTTTACGCAATGAGGGACTTAAACAAAACCTCAATATATTGTGCTCATCCGCAGCTACATTCAGTGGGCGTAAACGGATGCTTTCTCCATGATTTATAAACCAATTTTGATAAATTAGCTCCTTTTAATTCCAAAGAAGGTACAATAAGTGGTGCTTTTGAAACATATCTTTCGATGCAAATACGCTTAAAAATGCTTCAATGCAGAGGGGCCTCTGGCCCCACCCAGCCCCTTCCAGCCCCGCCTATGAAGGAGCCATGTGCTGGCAGGCGGGGCCCTGGCCCCACCCAGCCCCTTCCAGCCCCGCCTATGAAGGGGCCATGTGCTGGCAGGGTGTTCAGTCTTCGCTGCAGGGGTGTGAGGTCTGACGAAATGGAGCTGTGCAATTAACGGCAGAATTCTCTAGTTATCTCCCTCCTCAACATGATAAAATCGACTTCTCTCAAGAAGGAAAGGGTAACTAGTATTGGTTTATTACGAATAAGCGAGCGCAGTCGTTTAGCTTGTGAGACACTGAAACCCAAGCCACAACTTTGCAGGAACAACTGCGCTCCCTTTATAGCAGATAAGTTACTCGGAATGTTTTGCAGAATAAAATGCTGCTTGCGTTTTATTCTCTCCTCAGTTTCAGAACTTATTACTCCAATAACTTTAAACGGCTGTTCAACGACTTTTTCAGAACTGCCGTTTATATCACCATATATCAATTGATCTAGTATTTTGTCGGTTGATGTTCTGTTACGACTAGCAGAGGCGTAGATTTGGACGATTAAGGGGTCAAGGGGTTCTGCTTGGACTAAGGGGATTCAGATTTAGCCATATCCGAAGAAGGTAGCGAACACATGCTGGCATCCTCTGTGTATCCGGCCACGATTCTAGCAGTCAGAGACGGTTGGGGGGCCGCAAGCTTTCGTCTTTTAACCTATGCTCTGCGGTGCATTACAGAGTAGATAAGTTTTCAGTTACAATACAGGGAACAAAACATTACTAACCTACAGAAAAACGCACTGAATAGCACATAATACTGTTATTTTACTACAAAAAATAGAAAGAGATAGTCCGACACGAAGGCACTAAAATGGCACTTCACAAAATACACCTAATCGGATATTACATGCTCTCAACAATAGATGGAATGGAAACTGCTTCCCTTGTGAAAATAGTTTGGAAGAGCTAATAAAATTGGTCAGCTTTGTTTGTGCCGTCCAATATCTTAAAACCGTCATGGTTCATCATGATAGGAATCCGTTTCCTGTTACTGGTGCTCTTACGCAAATAGCTCTATAGCGATTTTGACTCGGTGGGGCAAATTACTCTCGTCATCCCATGAAAGTTTAGCCTTTCACCTTGTTTCTTTGGACTTTATATTCTGTAAAGGTCGCATTATTGTTGTTTTCGCGAAACTTTTTCCACAACCCTCCTTTCTCGTTGATCTCCTTTATAAATCTTGTGTTAGTCACTGACATCCTTTGGATGTCCTGGACCTTGATAGGGGAAAGTAACTCTTCACCGGATACAATAGCCGAACCTTAAATAAATTCCAGTTCTCGTTGACGTACCCTGAGCGGAGGACACCCCAGTCTATTTGTGATGCTTCGGCTCTCATTTGCAGAATCTCCTTGTCATATATTGGACCTACTCTCAATTATTACATACGGTTCAGAATACAGTTCGCAATCCCATAAAAGTACTGTATGATCACTTTGACCGAGCGGAGGCAGGAAACACACCTCGTCCATACTGTCAGGATCATTGGTGAAAACGAGATCCAAGCAACAAGCCGGTTGCCTTCCACACCCTCTAGTTGGAAATGGAGCATGATGCGTGAGGAGAGCTTATAGTGCTGTCTTTAGGAGATAGTAATCGAAGTATACTTCGGGCCCTGTGCAGGCATATCACTCCATCGAATGCAAGACGCATTAATGTCCCCCATGAGTACAGCAACCGGTCGACTGCCAATCTCATTAATGCTTTCCAGCGGACAAATATAACCGTCGGGTCCATCCGTGGTGGTCTGTAGATGGCTACAAATCCGAAGGAGTGGGACCCCGTGCCTTTATTGTCAGCCAAATGACCTCTGTGTCGTCGGCAATCTTGTCGATCCTTAAACACCGTTAAGTCTTTCTTTTCATGAATGGTAACGCCTCCGCCCTGGCGAACCCTCCTGTCTCTCCAAAACAAATAGTATCTGATAGTGCTACTTCTCAATCACCAAGTCCTGTGACAGCTACGTTTCTGTTATTGTTGTAGCGCCCGCAGACGTATCGTTTATCTTTATTTTCAGTTCGTCCAGCATGGAAAACCGGCTCTTAACATTGGTGTGAAAGAATTAACGTTAGTAACATTCGACAGTGCATGGCTTGATCTGACCCAACATTGTCAGTACTACTTTGCCACCGCCATCATGGTCACTGGCTAGTTCCAGAGCAACAGCGCGCTGCTCTTTATCACTCGTCCCCTGAAAATAGTCAAGTTGCTCTCTCCGGCTACAAGTTTCCTTTTCCGCCCCGTCACTAATTCGCGACGTTTCAAACGTTCCGCTGGAGAATAGCCCGGCATGAAAAATCTCAGGGCCAAAAGGGCGATTACACCCAACGACTGATTCTCCATGAAACCCACTGACACCGCCATGGGTCGTTCTTATGGTCTACCGAAGGTACACAAAGCAAATGTCCAACTCAGGCCAATCGTATCCCTTCGTGGCACCCCGACGTATGGTTTGGCAAAATGGATGTTCGGTCGTCTTAAGTTTTGACTTAAGGCTCACCAACAACAATAGCATCTGCGTATCAATCCCTCGAACGCATAAAACATCTGAAGTTAGAGCCAGACGATTCCATGGTCTCCTTCGACGTCGTTTCGCTCTTCACCTCCATTCCACGGCAACTAACGATAGACGTTGTGGACCAACTATTGGCAGAGCGATATGAGGAGAGAGAGAAATGCCTGAAGTCTGAGCATCTGTTCGAGCATCTGCGATACTGTCTCAAGACCTATTTCACCTTCGGCGGACAATATGTACGAACAAATAAAAGGCACTCCTAGGGGTTCCCATATATCAAGTTTAATCGCTGAAGTAGTTTTTCAACGGGTAGAACAATTGGTGTTCACCAAGTATTAACCAAAGTTCTGGCCCGCTATGTCGATGACACTTTCGTCGTTGTCAAAACAACTGACATTGAGCACCTAAAGGAACTACTGAACTCGGTTAACCTGGATATGCAATTTACGATCGAAGCAGAAACAAACAACTAACTGCCCTTCCTTGACGTAATTGGGCGCCGGTGTACCTCTAGACAGCTGCAAACTACAGTATTCCGAAAATCCACCGACACGAGACAGATCCTTCACTTCATCAGCAACCATCCTCTGTCTCACAAACGTAATTGTGTCCGCACTCTATTTCAAACAGTCGAAACACACTGCAGCAAACCAGAAGATAAAAGAGCCGAACGAATTTATCTTGTGAACTTATTTGCAGCAAATGGTTATCCCAGATATTTCATCGAAAGAAGCAGACGTTGGGCGCCTAGACGACGGCAAAATTAGCGGCAACCCGAAGTCTAGAGGGTCATTCCTTACGTTAAAGTGGTCTCTTAAGCGGTTTCGCGACTGTTACAACCCACCAGAGTAGGCATAGCCCATCGACCCCAAGTAACAATTCGACGTCGCCCGCTGCAATCTAAGGACCCATTGCCAGCTGCAGAAACGTCAGCAGTGATCTACAAAAAAATTTCAATCAGGGCGACTGAAATTATGTACGAGAAACCGGGCGGAAATCGCAAATTCGCCTACTAGTGCATAAATCGGCCACTCGGAGGTTAGACACTAACTCTTAACTAGCAACACATGTTGAAGAAACAGGGCATATTTTTGACCTCCAGAGGGCTAACTTCTTAGGCCGAGGCAAAACAAAAGCAGAACGGCTAACTCTCGAGGCGTGGTTCTCCGATACCCACCATATCAGCAGGCACCTGGACCTTCCTTCAGCTTACAAAGTCCTACGTCATCAAAATCGCACAGCTCAGGACCGAACAACCACACCAGACTTATGAAGGCCGCACGGAGATAGTCCGACGCTGAGTTTACTCGGTGAGGAAGAAGAAGAACCGCCAGACCAACCGCCCGACTAAAGTCCAGTCAGTTCCCCTCGACGGAGTGGTGACTCATAAAGCACACAGTCAAAATGCCCCTCAACCATCTCCCGAGAGGCCGAGGCAGATGGAGGAGAGAAAAATCGATCAGCGTGAGGCCGACCAACACAGCATGTCACTTTAAATTAAATTTATGATCTATTCAGTGCATTTTACGTTCTGACGATGAAAACCGACCAAGCTCTTTGAAACGTCAGCGTTTAAATAAAGCTGTTCCGGAGAGCCTATCTTCTTCTTCTTCTTCTTCTTCAAATTATCAACCCGAATCTCTCAACTTTGCCAGTCTGAAATAAAACTTCCTTGCGAGCGTTTCGGATGCTGCTTTTTCTGGAAAAAAGTAAACTAAACACTTCTTTACTGTCTAAAACAATTTAAGGAGGTCGCGGTGACACAGCTTCCGTTTTTTCGCTCTTTTTATTTGTCCTGAAGTCTGCATAAACGGTTGCCTTTCCATTCGAAATAATCATAGTGTTCAGCAGACGGAAATCCTCTCCTTTGGGGAAGAGCTTTCGACTCCGATAGGCAAAGAGCGACTTCGCAATGCGGGAGATCCATTCGAGTCGCTTTAGGCCTCGTGCTCCTGTTATGGTGTCTACCCACTCCACCTCGCCACGAGTTTGTCCCTTCACTTTCAACTAAGGACACTTTTGAAAACTCGGAATGGCCTAGGGAAGTCGAGCTATCGCTTTGGTTGTCATCCCTATAAACAAGAGGCTGAGTTGTCAACATCCCATCGTTTTGGGTATCCGCGTCCTTACACTGAGATTTTCAAAAAAATTGTTGTTTGGCCGTGCTGGTGCTTTGTCCTTTTGCTTTTGGCCTGTCAAGCCTGTCAAGCTAATGATCACACTTTAACCATCATTTTTCTTTTGCACGAGCTGCTGCAAAGTAGCCTGCTAGTTTATTGATTTCTGGACTTTTTATCAGCCTATGGGAGCATCCAACGAGACCACTAGCAACGGGCTACTCCAGTTGGAACTAAAAGCCAGTGTCCAGCGCAAATCTCGCTGAGAGAGCGCATTACGGTCACATTCCAGGAGTCCATTACTAAGGCATCAGGGGGCAACAAGTTTCAACCGAAATCTACCAGTGTCTACGTCCTCTGCTGATCAGCATACACAAGTCCATCATTCAGGAGATATGGTGGCAGAGACAATTCCCCGGTGACTTAAAATATGCGAACTTCGTCTATCTCTATCAGAGGAAGGAAAACTGACAACTCTGTGGAAATCACAGTGCAGTCCCGCTAGTCAGCGTTGCTGAGAAGATCTTTGACCGTCTTATCAACCATCTGAACCTGCACATGGATGAAGGAATTCTGCTTCATATCTGCTTATATTTTTAAAACCCTCGTTTCCCCTACCCACCACAAGATTTTCCTCTATTCTCGCCGGACTTCTGACTTTCTTTTAGTCTGAATGGTCTTTTTACTGTCTGAAAATTATTCCGCTTATCCAAATCAACGTTGAAACAAACGACTTTTCTGCATTTCGACTAAATGTGCCCATACTTGCCGTCGGTTGTACAGCCATCTGTTTCCATTCCCAAAACCATTCCAGTGCTAGGGAGCTGAGGGCTCGATATAATCTCTAACGAAGTTTCATCAACAGACTTTCACATGGGCGATTTTATGTACGCTTCAGTAAAGCTACGAAATACAGTTTCAAGGTCACATCATTGAAATGGAGTCGATTTAATTTCTTAGACCGTGATGCTCTCATGAGTACAACAGCCAGTCATTGTTGGTTTTATACTTTTAGTTTTGTAAATTTCTGCATCATCTAGCTTAGTATACCTTATTGCCGCTCGTTATGGCTAGCTTATGTCGGTGCATTTCTTTAACATTCTGTAACCAGCTGTCTGAAGGTTCCAAGTGGATTGGAAGCATTATTTAATTTGTGCTAGTGTTGAAGAGTTATTTAGACCTTCCAAGATACTTCGGCACCCGTGAACGTTATCTAGGATCTTCGGTGGCTACAGGCTTTTGTTACTGCTCATTCGTCCTCAAATGAGACGAATGCCGAGGATCCTTGGTAGTTGTCTCTTTCATAGATTCGGAATACCTTTTGCCTTAATTTTTGGGAGTTTCTCCTTAGGTTGTTAACACTCTCTTTGCCACTTTATGCTCACACAAGCTGATTTCTTCTGCTTTTTGGCGAATCTGGGCTACGTAGATCTGTCGACGCGTGCCCAACCGTAAAATTTTGATTTCACTAGTATACGAGTGATATTTACGCTGGTTGTAATACCCGCTTCGAAGTAACAGGTGGAAATCTACTTTCTATGAACTTCTAAATGCGTGTGCGTCAACCACATATTTTTTCGACTGCTGCTCGGCCGTCTTTTCGCCAGTTTGGTGGTTGCTGTATTATTTGCTCGGCTTAGTCCTGCCATGCTGATTATCGACACTGATTAAAATGTCATGAAAAGAAGGTGCAGGAACAATCCCCTGCACACCTTACCGCGCTGGTGGGCGGTGGATGCGCATTGTAGGCAGAAACCACAGGTCTCCTCTTGTGTGGTCCATAATGCAGACAAGATTCATTCAAATTTTATTCATGAATGCGTTTTTCTGTCGAATTTTGGTTCGAGTGTCATATATCAGGGGGTTTATTTCTGACCGAGTGATTTGTTCCAATAGGTCCCAAGCAATGCATATACTGGGTTTCCCCTAACCCCGCACTGTGAATCACTAGTTTTCAAACGATTCGCTTGGTGATTGGCTAGGTTTTTGTACCGGTAAGTCCATGACGCCTTAGAGCCGTGTTAGTGTCAAGACATCTAAATGGTTGTGACTGACGCGGCGGCGAGCATTTTTACCAGCATTGTGTTGACCCATTTCCATTTTGCTTGGCCCTACTTCTCCGTTTACAGTCTGTAACCAGTTCTGTCTATTAAATCTTCGTCTTCAGTAGCGATTGAAATATATTCGGAGTCTGCCACATCCAGGGATATTTTGCATACTGGTAACATTTAAAACCAGGAGTGAGTAAAAACCGAACTACTGTTTCACATGTATATGCAGTGTTATATTTTCTTGGAGAGTATTTCTTGTACAAACATCGCATTATGAGGTCTGCCTTGTCCGGAAATTTATCTGAAATATATCCGACTTTATTGTATCGAGCCCATCTGTTCTGTTCAGAAATCCCACTCTTTAACAATGAAATGATGGCCGACCAACAAAGATTAAGAACTTTTACCTTGGACCGATTTTTAACTACAGCTGTCCTTTCAGTCTTCGAAATGTTGACCCCAGTGCGGACGTAGGGTCATCAAATAATATCTTCGACTGACTCAAACTTGTCAACCTTATAGTGGGCCGAAGCGTTATGGTACTACATTGATTCTCATGAATGAATGGACTCTGTCGTTTTGTAAGGAAAAGTCTAGAAAAAGATTTAATTTCACAACATTTTGCTTCACATATAGAGTTGACTTTTTTCTATAAGCTTCGATATTATTTCGGGTCTCATCCGTTTTCGCGGGCACTCCTTCTAATATATGCCATTATTTTTATAGTTATTCGGCTTCTGAACAATGTTTTGCCATGCGTTGAGTGAAAACGATACTCTGGAAACTGAAAATTCAGGCGGTTTAGTCCTGAAAATTAAACCGGAATGCTTGCAGCATCAAATTGCAGGTGTGTTTGACCCCTAATCATCCTTACTTATTTTAACCCATCTTCGTCGCCTTCTTACTCTTTTTTGCATTGGGAGAGAGTTTACGGCTCTTTAGCACATGAAATGCCACATTAACTATTTATTTTACTTAATTCGTGAGGCCCTGAAATCGAATACGACCCCGAGGGACCTGATCTGCTCGGCACTGGCGTTCTGCGACCGGATCCGCTTTCCATAAAGTCGGAACCACTCGAAAATGCCAAAAATCGTCCGTCGTCAGGGAAGCGTAGGCTCTCGGCAGTGAAGAAGTCAGGTAAAAACGAAGCATTTGACGTTACACCTCGCCATTTTCGATGTAATTAATTTTCAGAATATTTTATTGTTTCCAAGCCACGAAACACAAAGCTTACGTATTTACGCCATTTATTTACAATTTCTAGAGAAAGTCGTTCGTATTTTTCAGATGTGATGCAAAAAGTTTGCTTCTTGCACTAGTTTTATTGGAAATCAGGCCGATTGCAAAATGTGCGTCTTGATTTTGAGAAATTTTAATTACGAGAATTATTTAGTTTCTCGAATGATTGTTGTCCTGGTTTGGTATCCGCCCCTTTATTGTTGCAGCCTTCAAAGAATACAATTTCACTCTATCCTTATATGTTTCAGAAGTTTCTTTTTGGAGGAGGAGTTATTGGATATGGTCTATCAGAAACAAATGACATCTTGCCTTCGAATTTCGAGATGAAGCCAAGTGTGTTGTGCTTAATGTGCACAAAATCTAGCGATGATATGCTTTTGAATGTGTTCTAGCAAACACGATTGAAGTTGTACAAGTACCAAATATGATTGGCAAAAGGCTCAGTAATTACGTAATGTTTTCTTCGCGAGGAGGATTTACGCAACCAAAAGCCAACTTCCGTCTATTGCTAGTTGAAATTGTTGGGTTCTGCCTCCTTTTACATATAGGGCTGGCGATTTGTGCTTAAAATGTCAGTGGTTTAAAGGAATTCGTATTGTAAAATGTTCGGCGAAGATCCAAGTCTCTGCCTGTGATGCTGCGTTCGTACCGCAGCTACTGCCCTCATGCGAAAATGAGATATTTCCCTGTCCTGTCTACCTCAAAGCGGCTCACTGTTCCCATTGCTTTCTCGAATTGTATGCTGAGAGGCCGTTCTCACGGCGAAGACGCCGCTATTTTCAAAGCTGTGTGTTTACTTCAGCCAATGCGACAGTTTTTCCTCCTCAAAATACTCCACATGGAGACCAACCCTTTTATTACTGACGGCTTGTTGGGAATCATGTACCTTTTTCCTTTTTTACCCCAGACATCCGGAAGTGTTTTAAATGCAATCTTAAACTTCGGACTCATACCAGCATGATCAGACACATGGAGAAGCATCACCCAAGTACTCGATTGCAAATTAGCTTAAAATCCTCATAAGTCAAGGTTTATATGAATAAGGGGACTTTTGCTTTTGATTCATATTTACGGATGGTCTCTGTTATCTCCTAGTTTTTGGGCACCGTTCTCTTAGGTTTTTGCATGGCTAATTTGTTGCTTCAGACTGGATTTAGGAGCATTGATTTACCCACTACCTTCGTTATTTTAAACTGTGAACAGTTGTTAGGGCGGCCAGTGTTAAATTTGCCTTTGCACTTCTCTGGTTCCTCGTATGTATCGGCAAACTAATTGGTGATTCTCTGACCTCGTGAGCACTGTCAGATATGCTATTAGGATCATCCGAAGACTGACAAAAACAACTTGCCCGTCTACGCGTGCCACGCACGAGCTGGTCCGTACAGCATGCACCTAGCTTTTCGGGTTTTTTTGGACGTCTTGTGCATGAGAATGCCCTCAAGACCACACTGCGAAGAAATTGAACCTTGCTCTCAGTTTTTAAGTCAGCCACTCCACACACAAGCACAATGTCGACCGGGGGGTTTGAGGTGTCTCACTAGATTGCAGCTTTTCACGCCGCGACTTTTAGCGCGTTGAGATGTATTCTAGCGCGCCAGGTTCATTATAGTGAGGCATTAGCTGGCGTATCGTACGGGTGGATTCCCCAGTAAACTTACCGAACCTGCAAACCAACAGGTGGTGGCATTCGACGTAGTGGCTAACGCCACGTAAAAACTTATTTTTAGGCGTGCCGTCAACCCCCACATGTATGACAGTATTTATGACCTGGCGGGGACTTCGCAGAGGATTAACGCGGCCCAGCCTCTATAGCGTGGCCCGTTGTGGGGGCCGAAAATAGCCTGACACAGGTGCTGACACGAAATGGAAGCGTCCATGGTCTACTAACTCATTAAGCAGATAGATTTGCACTGCAACTGGTTGAAACAAGGTAGATGAGGACAAACGTATATGCAGTCCATTACTTGACAGAGCTCTAATTTATGCCCTGTCTGCTCTTGTTTTTGACGAAGTTTGACGGTCAATTGATCCTGACTACCCGCTTTGACTTTGTAGGCTTTGACGTCTCCTCACTTTTGAAGACTAAACGACGGAAAAAGAGGCCGATTCGAGAGACAGGCGCGTCCGATTTAGGTAGGCTGTGTTCTCTTAGCTGTGACGAGATCATGGTGGCTTTCTGACCACTGAGGTGCCGGGCGGCGCCAACAAGTGTAGCAGCAGTAGTTATAGGCGCAAATACAAAACTCAGGCACATCTGATGGCAATAAATTGGCGGGCATACTGCAGCAGTTCGCTCATCTTAATCTTCAGTGGCTGTGGTTTCCAGGCTGCGTTTTTATTTAAGGAGGAGGCTCAGGTAAGTTATAACTGCGAGGAGCTGCGAGTGAAGGTTTTGCAGCTGTTACCCGCAGTGTCCCATTCACAGTGGCACAAAAAACACCACAGATGTGGACGTGCCGCCCGGGTTCTCTTGCTGATGGTTCGAGTTGCCTGCATTGATGTCGCCTGTATTTTGACCAGTTTTTCGTTGCAGTGTTTACGTTCATTCTGCTGTGTTGTAATAGATATGAGGTGTACCGACAGTTTGACCGTCCATTTCGACGATGTCCACCGTGTGCTCCACCGAAAGGTGAAGCAGACATGATGACTGGCGCGGGAATTAGTTTGTAGTGATAATAAGCCTGCGCAGCATCTACTGCACCCTCTCCGCCCTACTTCCCACATGAGCCCGGTGTCAAGACAGAGTCAAGAAGACCGGAGGCAGGGAAGGGCGCAGGTGGATGTCGTGATAGAGCCCGCACCTTGGCGTTCCACACTACACCCCCTTGTCCACACAGCAAATGACCAGGTTTTTGACCAAAAACAACAACACCCCAACAAGGGTCAGAAGGACGATGATGACTGGGTAGCCATGTCCACCACCTGTATACCCAGAGGGAGCGCAAACTCATCTACCGGCAGGGAATCAGGTGTCAGGGAACTGCCAACGCGTACCAGGCTGCGAGGATCATAGTTTGGGGATACTGCCGTAGCACACGCTTTCAGACCTTTTTACATAGAAGGGCGACACGTGGTCCAAAAGGCTACTGCAAGTCCTACACCTGCATTGGCGGAGCGAATATTTGAGAAAGGGTATTCGCCTTGCTTGACTTTTTTGGCCAGAACGGCGGAGGTCAGCTGGGTTTTCCATTCAGGTAGTTAGGAAGACGATCAAGAACGTTTGGTACCCATCGCAGACAACTACTTCGAGCTACGTCTGAAGCATGCGTGCGTGAGTCCGTAGGAAACGGGTTACATGTTTGCGGGCAATAGCATATCTATTTGACACAGACGGAAAAATTTAGGAGGGAGTTGATTTTCGACCTGTTAACAAGTCGCGGCTCACTCGATGGGACACAGTCACACCTTCGAGTTCGAAGAGACCAAGGTTCTCACGAAAATCTACAGCCACCAGCTGTGCGAGTCATGCTCCTCCGACCCGCAGTAGTAGACCGTCTCGACAGAGTAATTAACTAGGTGAGAAGCGCGCCGGCGAGCACCGGTCTCGGTGACCTAGACTGCTGGATTGTTATCACACCTAAAACCAACAGGAGTGATGGGATTGCGTCAATTAACGACCCGGCTACGGGCAATCAAGCCATTCTCGCTCCATTCGCACTGTGGCATAGCGCTCGCATCCGATAATTACTGCAACAGTTATGCAAAACTTTACTCTTATGTTATTTCTCCTCTGATGTCGGGTTCAATTGGCAGTCCGAAAAGTCAGGCGAGTAGAGTTCTTGTCCCGGCGATCGCACCTCCTCTCTCCTGGAACTCGCTTTTAAGTTTATATCGGCAGTAGTTTGGCTTCGTCAGTCACTGGCCTCACTTTCATCTCCAACTGCTTTGTCTTGCCATTGAATCACTTAACTTGTTCTTACCTACTGCCTCCCCCAGCCATTTGGTGGTTCGCTTTGAGCACCGCGTTCGGTGCGTGTGTACCCTCTGCCCTGCATCCTGCCTACGAGCAAAATTATGCTGGTTTAGGTTGTATTACCTTTTTATGCTTGACACAACCCCTTTGCAGCATCGTATTCACCCCTCACCTCGGTTTTTTCGAAGATCCCCTTTTGTCTCCATAGTGTTTAACGTACTTTACCATGACGGTGGGAGAATATCAATAAAGTACGTGTCTGGGCTTTTGGCGGGTACTTGTACTATCTATATGGCAAATCATACAACATGCATACGCAATGCCGCTGACTGTCTATTAGCAGTTTATGAATATTATGCGGTTATCACGCTATGTCTGATGGACTCTGATCCAAATGTGTACATCAACTTTCGGGCTGGGCCTACAAGGCCTAAGTCCGACTTCTTCACTCTAAGTTGCGATTATTTTTGAGGAAATTAAACGTCGACCATTACCATACTATATATTCGTTCTTCTTACTTGTGAGCTCTCTTCGTTCACCCTTACTGGTTTTGAAATGATCTATCTTGTGCGGTTTTTCAAGGGACTTGTACTTATTTTGCGTCCTAATTTTGTGCATTCCTTGACAGGTGCTGCGGACCAAGTTCGGCCGCGTGCTGAACCGGTTCTTCAATTGACGCCTCTTGAAGAACTTCCCGGTTCGTTTTTACATTTAGTTTTGGCGTGGTGTACTTTTGCGCTCTTTGCCCTTGCAAATCAATTTCGTCTGCAGCGTGGGTGCGTCATCTTCATCCGCTATTTCTCTTCTTTTCCCTTTCCCACCTCCGCTCACTCCAACCCTCCTCCTCCTCCTCCTCCTCCTCC
>CACRXP010000067.1:9197-84921 GCA_902702965.1 Spirometra erinaceieuropaei
GTCGAAATCGTTCTGCTGTTTGAAACGGTCTTTTTGATGTCACAGAAATGACCGACATTAAATAGATACATTCAGTTTTGAACACTACTTGTCGTGCGATCTAATCTGCCTTCAGAGTAGGCGACCTAACTCATGAAGGTTGTCAAAATTTGCGAATGATTGCTTATCACTCGAAAAAATACTACATCTTAAGAGTCCAGTGTCTACATAAATTACGAAAAGGTACGTTTAAATTAAAAAAACATAAAAGAAATGCTAAAGGTAGCGTTGCAGTGTATAGAAATGCAGTTTTAAAAAAAAAAACACAATGTCCCAAAAACGTCAGAAATGGTTTAATTTAGTAAAATGTTTTCGCAGATGCGTATGATGTATTTGGACACCAAAAGCAGTTAATATAAAGGTACAAATAAACTAACGTTTAATAACAGTGTTTGAGTGGAGTTTACATTAAAATATCTTTCGAGAATTAGTGTGATTTAACACTCGGCGGTTAGGCAATTAATCAATTAGAAAACTTTCTTTAATACGTTTCCTCTTTAAAGAAATGCCTTAATATTTCCTTCCGTTGACAGGTGACTGTGTACTCCGCATTATGTGACGGTGAGGCCAAGGAAACATTTGACAGTTCTGGTCATTTATTTCATTTGCTGGTGGTCATGTTTGTAAAATCACGTAAATATTTCCCAAAGGGAATCAATTTCTGCCCATTCACACGATGGAATCCTTGTTTGCATTACTGCTTTTCTTCAGGGCACCAGATTGCACAGATTTGATAACATAGCTTTTTCGAATTGATTAAACATCTGCTTTTCTCAAAACTACCCGTGTCTTAGCAATTTGATTATCATGGTGAGTACTGGACATATGAGGTACCAGCAACTCAAGGGAAAAGGTATTTCCAATACTACGGCCACTCAGGCAGCAAAACAAACCACATGGCGAACTCTCCCATACGTCAAAAATGTATCTGAACTTGTCGAAAGACAATTGAAAAAGTACCAGATACACGTAGCACACCAGCCGGCAACTACCTTACGCACACAGCTTGTGCACCCTAAGGACAGGGTCGGCTACCTTGAAAGAAAAGGTGTCGTCTACAAAATCCCTTGTTCTAGTTGTGATGCCGTTTATTGTGGCCAAACTGGGAAATCTGTCTCAACCCGTTTACATGAGCATCAGTTAGCGGTGAAGAGACGCGACCATTTATCCCAGGTGGCCATGCACACACTAGACACTGGGCATAAATTCGCATGGGAGAACACTCGCATTGTTGGCGCCTGCCAATCAAGAAAAGGCCGCGAATTCCTGGAAGCAATGCACTCAGATGAGGCATGCATCAACCGGCATATCGATTAAGATGCCACATACAAAATCGTTAAGGACAGATTCAAACTGAGTCAGCCAATCCCGAGATGACAATCTTAACCAATCATCGACTCCTTTTGCTAGACTCAGGCTAAAAGTTAATTGTTTTTGCACACCCATTGTCTGAAGACGAGCTGAGGAACCAGTCTCGAAAATTCACAATAAAATTTTGCAGTTTCCCAAAGAACTTCATCTTTCTAAATATATAAAATTTTAAAATCCGGCTTAATCTTCTTGTTGAAATTGTCGCGGGTGAATTACCTTCGTTTCGGTGAAAAACTCGCTCAGATGTATAACCGTAGTCTTAGACATAGACTAGCCTAAAAATTGCACAAGTGTATATTAAAACGACCAAAATTGTTAAAATGAATCAATGTTTTTTTGATATGGTCAAACAGACAATTTTGTTTACTCAAGAAAGACAGTTCATTGAGAGAAGTGGAGGTGAATTCAAAAGACGCAACGTTGAAGACGTCCAGAAATTAGCAAATTAGTTTCCGTTATCGGGAGCTAAGTTGAATGACATACGGTTTGACCGGAAAAAAAGGATTAAATCTGATTTCGCCGAGGAGGACGTTGTAGGGACAAAAGTTTTCATAAGACAACATTCTGCAAGGCCGATCGGTGGCTAATGAATTTAAATAAAACTGACAGGTGTGATCATATACATTCACTTCTGTGTTTTCAGATAAAAAAATCTTTCGAATTTTAATAATTGGACATTTTCGTTCGTTTTCGATTACGGTGAGTTTAAACGGGCCTAAAAATATTGTGGAGTTTTTCAGTAGTTTCAGTATGTTCACTTATTGTCAATAAAGACAGATTATTAATTACGTGTACGTGTATATCTTTAAAATAAATCACTTTTTGAAGATATTTACCCAAATGTGAGTGTTTTGACGTCCCTTATCATGAAAAAAGGTCGTTTGAGTCACATGAGTTAACTAATTTAATCAGTTCACCACATAAGCGAAATAAATGGGTCCCCGCAACGAACGCGGGAACAACCATATCTTCAATCAATACGAAGACTTTTTTCAATAAGTTTTTTCTTCAAAAAAATGCATTAATAATGTAATTTATTGACGGATCTCTGTGTAATTTTCATCACGTCAAAGAAAGGCAAAAAAAGCATTTTACACTTGTGGTCATTGACTTCATTTGGTGGTGTTCAAGTCTATAAATATTTTTAAAGGAATATCAATTTCAGCCCATTTAAACGATGGAATGCTTTTCTTTGTTACTGCCCACTTCAAAGCACCACAACGCACAGATTTTCTTGTATGGCTTTTACGAATTGATAAAACATCTGGTTTTCATAAAACCACCTCTGTCTTAGCCATTTGATTATCAAGGTCAGCACTGGACATAAAATAAACTTTAAAATCCGGCTTGATTTGATTGTTGTAAATATGGCGGGTAAATTACCTCCGTTTCAATGAAAAACACGTTCAAATGCACAACTGAAGACTAAGACATGTATTAGCACACGAATTTGCATAATGTTGTATTACAACGTTCATTTTCGTTATAAATATCACAATATGGCTTGATATGGTTACGCGCACACATTTTCTGCACACGAAATACACTTTTCATAGAGTTCAGTGGATGAAAAAGCAAAATTCGCAACGTTTTAGACGCCCATAATTTTTTCACATCAGTTTGCGTTACAAGGTTTCATAAAACAAGTCACAAACAGTACGTTATTTGTCGATGGACTAGAAAAACACTCGCACACATGGCTAACTTTAATGCTTAAACTTACTGTTTAGTTACAGTAAATATACTTTATAATCAAATGTTTATTTTGATTTCTGAATAGATTTTCTTTTGAAAAAATACTTAGGGCAGAACATGAGATTAATTATCCTGCAGCAAAACGTGACATCCATGCAGTCACTTTATAATGCCGAACTGAAAACTATCGTTGCATTTACTTCCGCCGTACATTTTACAGAAAAGTTGCAGAATTGTACTTTTGTTTACGTTTTGGCGTAAAATTGCATGTTTACATTTGATGCCTAATAAGTATTGATTTTTTTGGGTTCTAAAAACTCCCACATTTCTATATGTATTTAAAAAAGTAGTAAAATTTTTCAAAACGATGTTCCTGCACCTGCTTTAATTTAAGGCATGTGCAAATGTAAGTAATCATCCTTCTCCTTCGCTAATGAATACTGTCGACATCGGAAATGAGCTCCTATGGAATCGCCTATTTCTGGCGCTTGTGAATGAATTCACGATGCGAAAAATGGAAATATACCTATGTAGACAACGCCTTTGTGACTGTCAGTAGACATCAGCGGAAAACGTGATAGGACGGCCCAGAACAGGACGCACCGTTCCTGTCGTCCGAAGGTCACGCCTGACAAAGAACCGCAAACTTGTCGCACAGCCTCGTCTAGGAAGCCCGCATGCCAGCCAGACATTAGTACGCCGCTGAGTCAAGTGCGACCTTCAGGGGTCAGCAAAACGCGAGGGCCTGCCCATGCGGGCGCTCAGGACTGGACCAATAGGAACACGCAAACCAGACGAAGGCTGAACCCTTAAATACGAAGCCACGGACGGACGGATTTAGAGTTGATGTACACAGGGTGACTGACGCAGTAAAGCTGTTCTCTCCTATCCTGTCTGTTTTCTATTCCGCACAGAACTGGCGTCATACTAATTTGGGGATATAACAAGTGGCGACGCAGGTGAACACAGAAAATGATCAGTGAAGAACAGATGCAGAAATTGTTGGAAGCACAGCAAGCCAGCTTTATGGCTCTTCTTGCAGGAATGCAGAAGGACTGGAAGCAGACAGGAAACGATGACAGAAGGAAGTGGCTGGAGGACAGGATCACAGAATTCACCTACGAACCTGACGACGGTTTTACGTTCGATATGTGGTTCAGAAAATATGAATTACTGTTCGAAAGAGAGGGGAAAAGTTTTTCTGACGCAGAAAAAGTTGAAATTCTGTTGCTGAAACTTGGACGAATGGAACACGATAAGTATGTCAAATTTGTCCTATCGAAGAAACTGGCCAAAATCAAATTCACGGAGACGGTGAGAAACCTGAAAGCATTATTCACCTCTTCAAAGTCATTGTTAAACAGACGTTTTGAATGTTTTAAATTGGAGAAGAGAGTAAACAAAGACTATTTTGATTTGGCTGGTAGACTTAATGATATGTACCAACAGGCTGATCTCCAGCAAGCAACAGCAAACCAGGTTAAGGCCCTGTTGTTCATAAAATCACTTATTCTACCGGAGGACGCGGACATACGCACGCGGCTGCTGCCCAAACTGGACCAGGATAGTGACAAGACTGTACAGAAGTTAGCAGATGAATGTTTTAGACTCAGGAACATTAAACAGGATACAAGGTTAATTGGCGAAGCAAACAGTCAACAGCTACAGGTGTTGGACATTAGGAAAAACTGGCCACCACAAAGAAATACATTTCCCAGAAGACCAAAGACTGCCTGCTGGCAGTGCGGTGGATGGCACTATGTCGTCGACTGCCCCTATAAAGCGCAGAAGTGTTTCAAATGTTCGAGATTTGGCCACAAATCGACATACTGCAGAGCAGGACGGCAAAGTCCCAGGAAACAGTGCAACGCCGTTTCTGATGGTGAGTCACCGGTACTAGGCTGCGAACACCGAAAATATCTAATCGTGATCATAAAGGAGAAAGCGGTCAGGCTTCAAGTGGACACAGCGTCTGATCTGAAGATTATAGCGGTAGAAACATGGCAGATGATAGGAGCACTCAGTCTTATCCCAACTCCTGTCACTGCAGGGGCATCAAACGGCACAGAAATGAAATTCAAGGGAAGTTTTTCAACTAGTATCGGATTTGGGGATAAAAATTGTCTAGCAGACGTCTTCGTATCAGAGTGTCCGATCGACCTCCTGGGAAATAATGCAATCTCCGTGTTGGGGTTATGGAGTCAGCCATTTGACAGAATCTGCTGCGCAGTACAAGAAACGGAACAGAATCTGCGGGAGAAGTATGCAAAAATGATGGAAAAGTCAGTCGGGAAATGCACCAAAACGAAAGCAGTTTTACGCATTAAACCAAACAAGAAACCAGTTTCCAGGCAATATCGTCCAGTTCCGTTTGCAATCCAGGAAGACTTGGTGAAAGAGTTGGAACGTTTACAAGAGAAGGGTATCATTTACCCACCAATTACTCCGCATGGGCTGCGCCAATTGTAGCGGTTAGGAAGCCAAATGGCAACTTGCGACTGTGTGCTGACTATTCGACGGGATTAAGCGATGTTTTGGAGGATTACTACCATCCTCTACTGACGGTGGAGGATTTTTTTGCCAAGTTAAACGGTGAAAAGTCATTTGCACGAATTTATCTTTCAGAAGCCTATTTACAGATAGACGTGGAGGAGGAATCGCAGGCGCTACTGACAACAACACTCCAAAAGGTTTATTCAAGTTTACGCGGCTGAATTACGGCATTAAAACGGCTCCAAGCATTTTCCAGCAGGTTATGGATACAATGCTTACGGATACGCAGGGAGCGGTTGCGTACTTAGACGACATTCTAGTAGTTGGTCGCTCGCAGGAGGAATTACTAGAAAGGCTGGACAAAGTCATGGATAATCTCGTCAATTATAGATTTAAAATTAGCATGCAAAAAAGCGAATTTTTGCGTAAAGAAATTCACTATCTCAGATTCATAATAAATGCAGACGGAAGAGCACCGGACCCAGAGAGAGTGCTGGCATTTCAGAGCATAAAAACCCCACAGAATGTAAAGGAATTACAATCCTTCACGGGTCTTGTCAGTTACTACGGGCCGTTCATAGAGGGACTTCACAGTTTGAAGGGAACTTTAAATCAACTTTTTTGCAGGGAAACCCCATTCGTCTGGTCAGAGGCTAAGATAAATCATTCGCCCATGCTCTCCCATTTCGAGTTGAGCAATAAAACGATCGTCCAGGCCGGTGCCTCTGACTATGGACTGGGCGCAGTCTTGCGTCAAAAGAATGTGGGCGTAAAAGTTCAGCCTCTAATGCATGCTGCGAGATCACTGGCGAAAGCAGAAAGAAATTACAGTCAGATAGAAATGCGCGACCTCCAGGGGTCAGCAACACGCGAGGGCCTGCCCATGCGGGCGCTCAGGACTGGACCAATAGGAACACGCAAACCAGACGAAGGCTGAACCCTTAAATACGAAGCCACGGACGGTAGGATTTAGAGTTGATGTATTCAGGGTGACTGACGCAGTAAAGCTGTTCTCTTATATTCTGTATGTGTTCTATTCCGTACAGAACTGGCGTCATACTAATTTGGGGATATAATTAAACGCCGTTCAACGCGGCCAGGTATCTCCATTACTCTCCGCAACTAAATTGACGGTAAACTCCCATTCGTGATGGGATCCTAGTGCGGAACACTGACGGTAAATTCCAAACATTAGTGTTCCCTGAGGAAGCTTATACATAATTTATCCTACACTACGAGCGTAACCATTCTAACGTTTACAAACAGAGTGCTCTTGATATCTTAAACATTCGAAAAGTGATACAATGATCGACAAATGAAGAATACCAGAGAGAACCTTTTAATTTTTCCAATCCGTGTCCCCATTACGGCTACCCCACGGACTCTGTATGCCAATGCATTGGAAATCAAGAACAAAAAGTAGAAGACGAGGGACTAAATTGTTTCGATCACTCGCCAAAACAAAAACTGCAAACACTTCTTCTAATCAAAAAGGCGTCCGAATTTGTTGAACGACACCCAAAAGAGCGTCAAATACAAGCGACACAGAAAGCGACATTAAAACGGGGCAAAGAGCTTGTACCTTCCAGGGAACGATTGGACAATTTGGGTAGAAAATAGTCTATAAGATTCCATATGGCACCTTTCTAATGAGGAATGTCTAAGTCAAACTGCAACATACTTCTGCACACGCTAAATGAACACCAGTTAAAAAAGGACGCAAGATCACTTATCCCAAGTTGTCCTCCATACGTAACGAACTGGGCACAAGCGTAGTCCAGAGAAAATGCAAATTGACAGTCTCTACTAAAATAAACAAGATCGGAATTTTTAACGGCCACTGACTATGATAATTCATGCGTCGAACAATCTAGAAGCCATGTACACAAATCGCGAAGAATAACGGAAAAGGTTATAGCCATTCAAGATGTGATGTCAGCCAATCATTCATGTCACTGACAAAGAAGTATTAATTTTTCAGGTTTTTTTGACTGTTAATCCACGCTTATTACACTTCTCTTGAAGACCTAAGAAACCTGAGTAAACAATTCGCAAAATAAGGTTTGTTTATTTTGTCAAAATACTCAATCATGGTTGTAAAAAAATACGTGAGAAGAAATAAGTTCTTAGGAGAAAGTTAACACTTTTTTTTCGTAGATTTTATACTCGTTTACCAGTTCGTGCACAAATGTTGTGTTAGTCTGCAAAATAATCCAAATTTTAACATGCTAATAATCCAAATTCCTTTGTTTCTCTTGCCAGTCAGCCTTCATCGGACTTTTGAATCACGTTATGATTCTTGTTCACTGAATCTAGCTGGATGTGCCGATGTGCAAGTTGTTAAGATATATAACCTCTTAACGATCTCCTCCTATCTGAGTTAAACACACCCATAATGGGAGTCTTGTTCCGGAAAACACCTATGCCAAGTTAAGACAGTTAGCATATTAAGTTGGGAGAATTGGTTTTGCCTTTTACTGTGAACTAGTGTTTATGTGTGCCTGTACCGACAATTCTCCAAGTTAACTGTACTGTCAGCGTAGAAGCCTTCTGTTTTTTAAAACTTGCAAATCATATAATAAGAGTGTGCAAGCATTTTTTACGAAATACATTTGTCAATTTGCACGCTGCATGTATTTATAACTCACGCGAGTATCATTCAGTTATTTCGGACACATTCCCGATGCACTTAAATGATGGATATTTTTTAGATTTTAAGGTAGATCGAAACAGTCTAATCCCTTACTTCCTTGCCTACCCTAGAATATCTATTCCAGAAATTATATTTTTATGATTAATTTAGTTCTGTTTGGTAAGTTTCGTTGTCAGAGTAGTGACTTTTGGTTTGATTGGGGAGGCTGTTTACGGAACGTCGTTTTAACGACGGGGTGATTCCCCTCGTAATGTAAAACGATTCTTCCATAGATAACGTTTAACAACGTCTCGTCATTCTTTCTCTCTACGTGTACATAAAGCAATGATATTTTGTTATCAAGCTCTTTTTTGAATTTGAAATTGATTCCTTGAAATGCTGAGTTGACAGTGCCGTGAGACATATTTATACTCATAAGCGCAATTTATATAAATTGCTCAGCACATTGGGCCGACTGATGAATGGGCGACAGTTTCTGATTTTTGAAACGTGACTTTCGCCAGAAAACTCGACATGGGTGGTCTTAGCTCCTTCAATTTGTCCAAAAACCCTATCGTATTATCGATTTTGTTTCACAAACCTTTGTCAGTAGATAGGGGTTATGGAATAGGCGTTTAGAAATATCGCCTAAGGCGATGCTATCATTCCCGGTGGTAATCCGTGTTTGTGAACTTAAGGCTGTATAGATGGTAGACATCTGCGGTTCATTTTTTACAGGAACTAAGCATCATCTTCTAATAACAACTTCTTTATTCTAAGACTGCTAGCGCCTTTTAAAAGCTAACTATTGCGCCTTGGTACGGCCCGCGGCAAAAAGTTTAAAAATCAGTCTTTATTCCAATACTGCCAACAAATCTCATCACAGTCTGCTCTGCCTAAAATCAAAATTCAGTCCGATTTTGCAGCAAGAAGTATAACAAAAGGTTTTGTTAATTAAGGCGTTCGAAGGGTTTTTTTGTGCAACAGAAAAGGATTTTACTATTCAAGGTATGTACAGTGATGTTTATGTTTGGTAAATCATTCACTTTCGTAATATTTTGTTGATAGGATAAAAACCAAGTCAAAAATGATGTTAAGGTAACGAAACAGAAAGCGCATGTTTCATAACCTTAGGAAACCCACCAAATTCAGCCACTTCAAGGCTTGATATCGACACGTTGTCTGCCCTTTGTCAAGCACTTTTGGCCTGCTATCTTCGTTGATGAATGATTTTCTACTTTTTTATCTTAATTTATAGATTCAAGTAGATGCAAAGGCAGCTTATCGTGGCAAAATAGCCCGGTTTCTTCCTCGGAAACGTGGAGTTTTTAAAATATATAGTAAACATTAGACGAGCACGCTCATTATATGCTTTGCCCTTGGACAGATGCAATTTACAATCATTGAGTGGATTTTGTCGCAGATTTTATTTAAAAAAATTTGTAAAGTTGCTGCATATAAACGGAAGACACTTTTGGCATGGCATATTCTTGATTTTAATAGATTCAGACGTTAACTGCCGTGGTTGATTTACAAAGTCATATTAACCTGGTCGATCGTGCTTATTTAGCTAGTATTTACACTAACCAACTTGTATATCTTAAATATTCTCAGGTAACGGTAGCTCACTTCGTAAATTTTTAGATGAGATGAAATACTTTTTGGAAGTTTAATGCACGTACCATATGATGAATTTCAAATTCCACGTTAGAGAATGTAAGGTTGCATGCCATTTCGTAGTACTTTGCCTCCCGAACGCGACCAACAAAGAAGCATTGATGCACTTCTGGATTGGCTGCTGTTGTCATTAGAAGTTCGGTTTTGCCTCCCAACCAGTACGACATGGAGGCGCTGAATTCATAAGATCTTTCAAATCGTTTCTGGAAAAATTCATGCAGGTGGACTTCGGTGTCTGACCCCGGACATATCGGATCAACTTAAACACATACAGGGAAAACAGATGTTCCTCATGGATTTTGCAAAAAATAATCGTAATTTTCGAGTTAGGCGAGATAAAGATGGCGGGCTACGAGGTTTGATAACATTCAACATTGTACAACACAGACACTACCATTTTACTAGAAATATTTCTAAACAAGTAGAGCACACATAGATCAGGGTGCGAAAACCCCCGTCGATTGTAACCGCGTATTCAAAATGGATGTGAAAAATTTGATTCATTATTACTTTATCGCTATTCTCTTTAGTGTTAACGCATCCACTATCAATGTGTGCACCCCGTTGTAAATTTTATTGATGATGAGCAGACAACATAGTCTCTATACAAGAAGACATATCTGGGACACAAATTACTCATCAGTTAGTATTTGCATCTGCAGACTGCTTCTGATTATACGAAGTGCAGGAAAGCCTGCGATTTCGGCACACAGCATAAACCTACAAAATTGCGGACTCGCCAGGATGTCGGCTTTTAAATGCACTTTTTGACCTCCTGCAGCAGCTACACTCGATATAAAATGACTGCATAAGTATCATGCATTTTTCCTATTACTTTTTGATGGTCTTATAAATTCAACTATATTTTATAAATTAACTGCACGGACATATGCTTTACTTTAATTTTTTGGTAGGAAATCAAATTTTCTTCGCATTTTACGCCAGAAAAAGTTGTATATTTAGGTTTTATTAAGTTTTTCTATTCCCAAATTATTTCCAGCCTGATCTGCCACTATATCAGTGTTTGGCAATTTCAGTCTACAAGGTACATGCTTCCCGCGTAAGAAAGATAATTTATTTCTCCATGCCTTTAAGAAGATGCCGTATAGAGTTCATGAAATGTTGCAATGTATTCGGACTGTGTTGTACATTTCATGAGAAGCATTAGTAAACGGACATGCGCGGTCTTACTTGTATGGCCATCGCACGGTCATAAAAATCTCAAAATTAAAAAACTTTTTAAAACCTAATATACAATTTTTTCAGGCATAAAATATGAAGACAGTGTGATTTCTACCAGATGAGCAAAATAAAGCACAATTTTGTTTATTTCATCTATGAACTATATTTGAAATTATAAGACCATTAAAAATCAAAAGGCAAAATGCATGCTAGTTATGAAGTCATTTTGTACCGAGTGTATTTTCTGCAGAAGATCCAAAAGAAGTGCCTTTAAAAGCCGACATCCTGGCGAGTCCGAAATTTCGTAGGGCTATGCTGCATGGTAATCAGTCTAACAACCCCACTTAAGTAACCCTTCTACTCGGAAATGTATTCCAGAATTTTGGGCATAATTTTGTGAGATCGGTCACGCATTGTATATCCTTACAGGTCTATATCCGCAAAGTTTAAGGACGAATCGAAAAAGGCATTTTGTATGAAGTCCAAGATGAAGTGCATGTCAGTTTCCGGGAAAGACTATGGGGAAGGCTACCTAAGTTGAAGCAGCCGGTGGTTGCTACAATGTGTTGGAGACTAGCTTCAACGACATTCAAACGATCACTAATGCCGACGACTAACAGGTTTTTTTCGTACAAGATTTGGTTATCTGCTGATACTCAGAATATGTTATATTTATTAGCAATAATGTTGTACTACTTTAGAGACGGTCCAGAGCCGAGAGACAAAAAAATGGTCCACTCACAGCGTCGTTTCCATTTCCTGCAGGCAAATGCGGGCAGAGCTCCTGCTAACTTTCGGTATTTTGCATGACCGTTTTTACACTCAAAGTTTTTTCACTCATGCTAAGAAGACCTCGCTAAGCGATCATATGCTTTAAATACGCTCGCATGTTGCTAGATGCATGCTTGCAGAAAGAGACGCTCTGCTTACTGTTGTTATTCGTTCCGCAGTCGTAGCCAACTTCGACGCAAATGCGTCTCCTTTTTTATCGGCTGCGCTTGCGGCCTCAGGATATCGAAAAACCGTCGATCAGTTACGCATGCCGATACTTAAAGTTGGTTCAATATGAATTACAGGTCTGTACCACGCAATACGGTGAGCACTTGCTTACACAAGTGTGCTTTTTAATTGGGGTTTCAAAACCAGCAGCGTGTTTATTGGCGTCCGCCAAATTTTTATCTTAAAAAAACTAAACCTCGCCGAGTAATTACAATGACACATTACATTCCAACCGGTAGGACAGAAGTCAATTTCAGCAAATGTTTTGCGCTTACAGAGCGAAGTGTGGAACGTTATTTTCGAAGAAAGTCTTTGTACTATCAGCTGACGGCTAACTGACCATTGTACTGATTCGACAAGTCACGCACCAGCAATAGGTTTACAGTCCTTATTCAAAAACACACAGCTTGCCTAGCACACACAAGTTTTACCGCAACCGCGGAGTCTGGTAACCAGCTCTTTTAACATAAATATTTTAAAATGGAGTGAAAATCAGTTGATTAAATATTAGCAAAAGAGGTGAAAACAGTTGATCAGAACATGTCATTTAGGAAAATAAGTGGCTTACACAGAGTATTTGTGATGATACTGACTAGATGCAACAGCATTAACATCGTTGACGCTAATATGACTTCTCTGCAGAACATGTTTTACTCAACAGACGGAAAGTGCCACGTGTCGTAATTTGTATGTACTGAAACAAGCGATTGGCCTCATACTGAGTAAGCTTATATGTTGTCGGGGGTTGACCTTTGGCGTATGTTGCTGACGGCGTTCTTTATTAGTTTCACCAATCGCTACGATCTGCAAGATGAAGTCTTCTTTCACATTTCAAGTCTGCACTGTATCCTTGGCGTTTTCAAATACATAATATCTTTGGATATTATTTGAACATGATAAATGTTGTTTCGAAATTCGTCTCGAAATGTTTAAATATGTTTGAGTAATTTCATGGAGACGTGTGTTTAAAAAAAATCTTTTATGATTTCGTCGCCATTTTCGTCATAAGGAGAATGATGTTCGTGCAAAACAAATGCTTTTATTTATCAACATGTTGCCTGGTTTTATGAGTGTAATATAACTGTTTACTCGGCAAAGCTTTCGACTGTATATTTACTGGAGATCAGCCGCCGACGAATGCCATAGTTGTTAAGGACAAATAAACAGTTCCCTCCGGTATATAGCTGGTAGGCACAATAGAATAACAGATATGGGAACACCCCCGTTGATGGATTAAAAATGAACCAGGAAGAATATCGATTTATCAATAATCCGCCTGATGGGAGTAAATGATTTATACAATGATAGAAAAATGACCACAAGTAATTGGTCCTATCTTGTGCATTTATAGCTTGCCCAAAGCATATCGTCATGACGTAAAGCGCTAACAATACACGATTTAAAATGTTGTTTCAGACGTATACATAGAAGATTGCAAAATGAACCGGTCCCAATTAAAGGAGAAAGTAGCCGTAAAACGTATAACTTGTCTATGTTTTTTGTAACATGGAAGAATTAATGGGGTAGTTTAATATAAACGTTCGACTGCAAAACTTAAAACTTAATGAGGCTCGCCTTATGCGACATTTGATAACTGCGCGCTTATTTTTCTTACAAGTTCTGATAGGTACACCAAATCAGCAAACAAGTGGATAAATCCTAAATCCAACCATCTTCGCAGCCTTTGATCGTAGTGCACAATGCCCACTTTCGATGAAGTGAGCTTTCTGAAAATTAAATGTCAGCCGGATCGCAGCGTCATAATTTTCCACGAGGAATATGGTCTAAATGACCAGTTAAAAAGTGACTGATGTATATATTGCACTCTTGTAGAACTTTGCTTCTTAAATTTTGACATGGATATCATTTCTAATGTTAATCTTCAAACCGATATGAAGCTTTTTCTACTTTTCTTCTTAATGTTACTAAACACAAGCCTAAGTAAAATATTTAGATGGCTGCGCCATTCTTTGCAGCGAATTACGTGGTTAAAATACTGCAATTTGGGGTCAGTTTATCTCTTAAAAGTCGCCTTTTTTCCTCGATATTTTGTTTTGGAAAAAAATCCAGTGAAAAAAATCCGTACTTCAAGTGTCGCAAGTGTGTCTCATAGGCATAAAATGTACTTCTTTTTAAAATGTACAAAAACAACGAGCCATGAAGAGGTTACAGTACTGTTCCTGAGATGCTTAAATGTACGCTAACGATTCGCACCGTCATATTTTTTCCATGAGGAATATGGTCTTCTATACAGTGCACAAGTGCACGTTGGCCGTTTCACAGCCTGGTGTCCTCGCCATGATCGATATCGCTATCTATTAAAGGGGTTTGAACTTGAAAGGACTCCTTTGTCAGCATGGTGTCAAGCCTCATGAGACTCCTGCATAGATAAAGTAGTTATTAATTGCTGAATTTGGTTTTAGCTTGTTTCCAAGAGCCAGTTAGGTAGTTAGCAGTTTCTGTACTGTGACTGTAACGGGATGCCCTACATGTGCTGCTGGTGTTGCCAGGTCAGTTCCAGTCAGACCAGGCAGGTCGAGTTGTCAGCCGCACTCACTTCACGACGAAATCTACCCACAGTCGTGTCTGTTGTCTGCGTCGTCTAACTACACGCATTTGTGCACACCTGCGCAGACGAGCTTCATGCATACACACGCACGATAGTTTGACCATCGATTTCAATGATGTCCACCGTGTGCCCCAGAGCAGCAGCGGTGGAAGCAGTGACGGTGACTTTCGCAGGGGTTTATAGTGCCAGTAGACGTGCGCTGCATCTACCTATACTCTCTCCTCCTCATCCGCTTGATTACGGTGTCAAGACAGAGTCAAGAAGACCGGAGACGAGGGAGAAGCAACGTGCGTAGATGCGCAGATCAGCTTCATTCAAACACACCTATCCACCATACGCAAACCCTAATCAGATATCAGTGAGGTTTCACTTGGCACGCAGTACGGGCTGCTGGAGATGATTTAGATTCCCATTTGTTTAAAATTTTCAAATTGCTCGAAGAAAGATTATTATTTATAAGCTAGTCAACCACTTAGTCTCGAACTAGTTGGATTTTGCCGCAGCGCGAAACCGATTAATTGGTGGATAGAAAGTGATACGACTTCAAAGCGCCTTATGGGTTCAAGCACAGACGAAATAGTTCAATCATGACGTTTATTCTCTTGATATTTTGGATTTACCTTTGCGCGCATCCTCGTATGCAACCTTAAATACGGTAAATTCGTACGATAGACTCTGCGTTGCTTATAAGTTGCAGTCACTTTACTACCGTTCAGTCATGAGCAGAAAAAAATCCATCAAAGGAGGATATAATTGCTGTTTGTACGTTAACAGTTTGGTGGACGAAACTCAAGTTGTAGATCGAGGCAAATCGTGCCTGGTGCTGCCTATGTGGTTGAAAAGTCCTGCGAATGGAAAACTAAAATAACCATCTTAAAGTGAAGCAAGTTGAACAAAAAAAGACTTCAACTAATGTCAAGACACTCACATAGCAAAGATACTGCAATCACGGCTCACATCTCCTGAAGTTATCTGATTAAGTACACTGTTTGTAAATAAACAGTCGTTAAACTGGCTATTTAAAACGGGACTATTGACTTTCGTAAAAAAGAACGCAAACTGAATAAAAACGAGAGCCCGGACACCACAGGCCAATATATTACTTACACTCAATTTACCTGTGTTGCTTAAATGCATGCTTGACGAGCTCAACTTCAAAAATTCTCAAAAGGGTATTAACGCTTAGCTTAATCTTTAAACTTACATGAATTCTTTTGGACCCTTTGTATCAGGCTTGCTAGCTTTATGCTCGAACAAAATATTTGGGCGTCCATGCCATTCTTTGCAGTAGGTAAAAGGGGTTAAATACTAAAATAAAGGGGTCATTTAGGCTCAAAAATATAGTCGAGTTTTATCAACAATTTGCTTTTGAGAAAGAGAGGCGGTAATAGCCATGTGTCTAGAGTATACGTCTGATTGTCTTAAGATATCTGATGTAGTAAATTCGACCCAGGGGAACAACCGTCACGATGGCTATTAAAATAGCCCAAGCAAACTGTCCTCTTTGAGGCAAGCGTTTTGAATAGACATAAATATACTTCTTAACGAAAAAAAACAAACACAAAGTACTAAAAATTGAGTGGTAGCATTTCTATGTGCTGCTTTAATGTACGCTTGCCGAGGTTGATCTCTTAAATGTTCAAATAGGCATAAACGTTGAAGAGAAACTTTAAACTGGTAAAAGGCTATGTCCATTTTTAATATGTTGCTTGCTTGTCATACAGTGAGTGACCGATCTCATGAAATGTTAACTGAAATCCTGAAATGCGTTTTCGATTAGAAGGGATAACTTGGTCACGGTTGTAATACTGATTATCTTGTGGCATACAATTTCGGACTCGGCAGGATGTCGGCTTTTAAAGTTACTTCTTTCAATCGTCTGTCGAAAGGGTACTCGGTAAGAAATGAATACTTAATAGCATGCATTTGTCCCATTGATTTTCCATGGTATTGGAATTTCAAATATATTTTATAGAAACCATCTACAAAAATATACTTTCTTCAGTCACTGAATAGAAAATCAAGTCTTCTTTATAGTTTAGACATAAGGAAGGAGTATAATTTGGTTTTAAAAACTTTTATAAATGCCGAATGATTTGTGCTTGAGCATTAGTTTCATTAGCGTTTAGTGATTTCACTCTACAAGGTGCATTCGTTCCGCGTAAAGAAAATCACATATTTTTCTATGCCATTAAGGAGATATCATACACAGTCTATAAAATTTTACAATGAATGCGGGCCATGTTGTGCATTCCATGAGGAGCAGTGATAAACGGACAGGTACGATGCTATGTGAATGGAAATTTCGCGTTCTTAAAAGGTCTCATAATTAGAAACTTTTTCAAAACCTACTAATACTCTTAACATAAGTATAAAATATAAAAAAGACGTGATTTTCTATTGATTGACTAAAAAGGCTTATTTTTGTTTATGGTTTCTTTAAAATATATTTAAATTTCCAAGAACATCGAACATCAATGGGAAAAATGCATGCTAATTAAGTGGCCATTTTTTACAGAATAAGCTTTCTACAGGAGATTGTCAAGAAGTGCATTTAAAAGCCGCTATCCTGCCAAGTCTGAAATGTTATAATAGTATGCCGCAAGATAATCAATATAACAACCGCGACTAAGTAATCGTTCCTAATCGAAAACACATTTTAGAAATTCGGCCAACATTTCATGATATAGGACACTCACTGTAAGTCTGAGTGGTATATTTATGTGTCAACCTTGTTGTTTGCTGTGCAATAAGGATTTCAAAATTGAATATAATTATCGTTAATAAGACGTGGTTAAACGAGTGCAAGGACCAAATAAATAAAATGCCTGCTGCCAGGGCGTTTCAGGTGAATATGCTGATGTGTGCGTAATGCGTGCCCGCCTCTTAGGCCTAGTCTTTGCCCCAACCATAGTTGTGTTCTGAGACTTCAAATCTATGCGCCCAGAAGGATTGCAACGGATGCGATCACGGACTGTTTGATTTTGCCAACGTGAATGCATAATTTAAATCTAGAGTCAAAAGATAAAATGCGTGCTTCTTAACTAGTCCTTTTATAACTAAGTACGGTTTCTACAGTAGATGGGAAAGTAAAGAAAATAAAAGCAGACATTCTAACAAGTCCGAAATGCTAAAGAATTATGCCGCACGCTAGTTAATACTACAACTCAACCTAAATAATCCTTCGTAATCGAAAACGAATTTCCGGATTTAAGCCAACATATCGCTCAGACACTATAAGTCTTCCCGTCAAAAATGATGAACTCTAGCGTCACGACAGGGATCGATTTCAATTTCATGACAGGCGTCATACGAACTAAGAACAGCGTGTACAAACCACGCAAAACACGGTGCTTTTCTCCTATTTAATGCACACAGGAAAGTAAGTCGCTGTTGGCAAAAAATCTCTAAAAGTAAGCAGTGGTTTACAAATGAATCTTTGCGAATGTAAATTCTTTCAGCTTCAAATGTGTTTCTCGTTAAAATTGAAACGCACAGTAGCGCAGATAAATCTGACTGATCATCGAGATTCATATACTTGTCCATAATAACAAGCGCGACAAATTTTATTTAGGAATTTTCATGCACATAAATGAAGTGTCTTCTCGAAGATATGCACGGAGTACTATGAAACACGTCGAGGCACATAATCGGTTGTACCCTAAATGCTAATCCAATTTTTGCGGTAAGTTTCCGATGGAAAAGGGTTACTCTGAAGTGGTGCCTCCCTGATTACGTGACGTGGTCCGAAAGTTGTTCAGTCGTACTGGACGCCTTTCTTTGAATTTGCCTCTTTATTACTCTGGTAAAATTCGTGCTTGGAAAAATTGCGGCTTCGTCGTACAACGTTCGTTATATAAATTGTCTTTAAAATTTTCAATCCGAATAAGTTTTCTAAAAATTGTGTATGAGAATAACTTTGCCTGATTCGCGAAAAATTATAAATTCTTTAAATTGTGTACTCAAATTTCATGATTCTAATATGCGTATAAATATGCTTGGTGTGACATGAAAACACGCATCATACTCCACTGACTTATATAAAGATGCAGGCATTTTTTGGTTGAAAAAAGTGGGTGACTATTCTTAATTAATATAATAATTTTGATGTCCATTTTTAATTATTTATTAAAATTATAAATCACTGTAAAATTTTCAAAAAACCGTCACCTTGTAAAAAACATCACTTTTGTGACATTGCTATGATTGTCAGAATTTAAGCCGAACCTTGGGTAAGCGAAATATAGTGATTTTTTTCGGGCGTTAATAGTAGCGGAATGTGGTATTCGTTAAATACTAAAATTTTTATTTCCAACGAACGCTTTTACAGAATAAAAGGCGTGATTACGCGTGAAAACATCGTCCACACGCAAACTGTGGTAAAGCTCGTAATGGTTACTGACGTAATTGACATTCCATTTCAACAGTAGTTGCAATTACTTATGGCGATATCAGTCACGGTAAAGAGCGTGATGGTTTATATATTGATATATCCTTTTTCACAGGCAAAACATATCCTATCAACTGCGTTAAGGTGTTTTTATTAGCATAGTCAGAATAAAATTGACATGATAGGACATGCAATCGAAACAATCTACAAAAGAACGTGGTTGATTTACATTCAGTAACACTTTTGAGCCTTTTATACATATCAAGCAATTTTTATGGTTTGTGCGTGCGGAATTCACGTAGATATTGGCAGATTTTAGTCAGCAAAAAATCAGTTTACTTGATTTGCTGTGTAGAGCAGACGCACGATCGTTAGTCAAAGTGTAATACTGTACGCAAATCTCAATAAGTGTGCTTAAAGCTGTTTTTGTAGTTATATCATTGTCGTGCTGCTTGTGCGATCACAATACTAAATTCTGGTTTAATAAAGTAACTAAGATGTCGGTAAACCGCAAGCTTCATCTGAAAAGTAAACAGAATTTGCAGTCCAACACATTATGAAATGTGCGCGTTTTACAAGAAGCTTGCTTAAATGCAACTTAGGCTAAATTCTAGTAAGACGAATGATATAAATTTCATTGATTAGCTTTGCTGCTTGGCATGCCGGTCAGTCATATTCTTAAAAATAATACATTTCAATCAATAAAAATAGTAAATTCTATAAATGCCGTGTAAAGAACCTTGCGCTGAGGTTGAATGACATGTTACGGCTTAGCCTGCTACTAGAATATCTTTTGAAATATCTTTCTTATAAATAAGCTTAACTTATTAATCTGTATTTATAGCTTGAAAGTTAAAGGTCTAAATATATAGGCTTTATTGTAATTGGAATTCTTTCTAAATGCAGGTTTCGATATGTCATTGACGAAGGTAGTGGATAGGCTGTTGCATTATATTGGTTTTAATGGGCAACAGTTAGCAAACATAAACTGCGTTCACGACCTCATCTGGCTTAATTTAATAAAAAAGTCGAACCAAAACTCATTCTGATAATTTGCTTATGTTGCCACTCACTGCAAGGTCTTTTAAATTTTTGTGATGCGTAAGTGTGTTGGTTGACTTTCCTACGTCTGCCTATAATACTTAAGTGTCTATTTAGTTTTCGAGCCACATGCATGCTCTCCAACATGTGAGTGACTTCCGTAAGAACGATCCGTGAGCGCGATTCTCGCGCATATGGAAGACACAGCCCACCGCGTAGACACCAGGGAGGCCTTCGGAGTGATTAACAAGGTCTCATCAGACTTCAAAAATAACCTAGGTAGCGTTTGTTGACTGTGGCGGAAGCGACTGATATCAGGCTACGCCGACCAGTTCTATGCACACCGAAGGACTTCATATTGTCCCAAGGTTGCCATGGGTAAAAGATACCAATTTAGCCACCCGCATGTAATTAAATTCGCCAGGACCCGCCTTCTCCCTGGCGATGACTGGAATTGTGTTGTTTCACTATACACTCACCACCTCCCCAAACCCTCAGCTACGGCCTTATTACTTTTCTGCCCATATCATTAAATTTATAACTTTGTTATCCGTAAAAATGTACAGACGCTTGTTCCTGTAATGTAATCAAACTTCGGCACGAGTTTGCTTGTAGCAAATCAATACGTAAAATGGCCTATTTTTTTCTGTTCAATTTCAATTCTTTTTTAATTTATTAAGGGAAATATGGGCGAACGCCTTTAAACTCCCTATTGGCTTCATGTTGTCAGCGAAAAAAGACATTCATAAGTGAGAAGGTAAAAAGGGGCTTTGAACATAATCGCTGGCAGATAGTCGAAAATGAGTACTCAATAACGGTTACTACTAATTTCAAGTAGCCTAGGTTTTGTCGGGTTATGTAAGTGGATGTGAGGCTAGTAACTGGGAAGCTTGATACGCGTCAATTCTACACTTAAAGGAATTCACACAAACGGAGGTTGTAACATTGGTAGGCAAGGCATTCCACACTGCAGCCACGCTTTTACTTCAAATTAACTTTCTTGTATTGATCCTTGCTTTCCCGGCGCAATCTTTAGGCGAAAATGGGCATGTGAGCTTGTGTAAAATAATCAGTGGAATCTAAAAAGTAGTCTAGGCCTTTGATAATGCAAATTGTTATTCTTATCTCATCACGTAATTGCCTTAGAAAAGTTGAGACAGATTGAATGAAGACAGTCAGGTTTCGTAAGGTAGCGCTCCCAGAGCTAGTGTCATTTTGGTTGCCCGTCTCTGGACCTTCTCTAAAGCGGAAAGTGGCTGCCATTCTAATGTTGGCCATCCATCTATTAACCTAAGCATAGCATCCATGTACGGATCAGCACTGCTAAGTGCGGCAGAAAGATTGAGCACCTCATCTGTGCTTAGCGACACATGAAAGCACGATCATTCTGAATGACGTATCGGCAGCCACTGGCTGCCCTTAAATCGTAACAATGCCCGTTGGTCGATTCGCCCGACATAAATGTATGTGTTTGCCCTTTGTAAAGCCGTCTCCGCACGTGAACAGAGTATGTTATTCAGTTGGAACTCTTACAGTATTCGCACTCCTTCTGCACTTGTCTTTAATCAAAGCCTGCAAGTACGAAGTTGGCGTATGTAAAAACTTTGTGGAGGTTTCGATAAGTTTTGATTGCCCAAGGTTATATTTGCATGAACTGACTATGATGAAGCTGAGTTAGTGGGCAGCTCATTGCTGACTAGATTTCCCCACTAAAGCCAATCAATCTGTACTTGAATTTTTGTGGGTAGATTTAAGCTGTTCAATGCACACATGAAAGACAGTAGCACGAGGTTTGAGACAGTGTATCCGATGTGGTCACTGAACTGCACTTTATTTCACGTCTTGTCTCTTGAGCAGCAGCTTTTGTTTGCGCAATGATAAATATTCGGTTCTGCCACAAATACTGGAAATCATGCTTTTGCTGTCTGTTAGCGAGAATGCCAGACATGGCCAGTCCTTCAGTTACTTTCTGTAATCCTGATTCAGCCTGTGACAAGACGTCACAAAAAGCAGCCCGGATTAACCTTATGCTCAGAAAAGGGGTTATCCGCCAGCCAGTGGCTTTCCCCTAAAGATAACCATGCCTCGCTTGCGTTGATTGATACCCCTGCCATAAAAGGCAATGCTCACACCTCCCAGAGCATTCGACTGGCAAATGTTTACTCTGGCATCTCTGCTCATAATATACTTGCATCTACTCAGCGCATGCAATTACAAAGCTGACGTCTGTGGGTTTTATTATGAGCAAAGCTATATGAACACTTTGTCCTGGCATTAACGTTACCACCTAGATATAGTGTACACATTTGTGAATGGCACTTCAATTTTACTGATCTATTTTAAAGTGGTAGAAAAAAATAACGTAAAGTGTATTTATACATTTTATTATCGAATCTTTTATAATGGTCGTTGAGGTAAATATTTCATGTACTATGGAGGATGTCAGTATGTTCATTTTATTATTTTGCAGGCTACGCGTTTCATAGCGAACTGTCCTTAGGTATGGTTTGTGAAGTTAAGGTACTGTTTACTAATAAAGGCATGAAATACGGGTATTTCTTTGTCTTTGTTAGTTTTTTAAAAAGGTTTTGGGCGGAAGGCCTAGACACAACGCTGAAAGATAATTGTTATACTACTTGTGTTACTTACGTCCACATTGCCTTGCATTTCAGTACAAGATTAGTGATATGCTACTAATAAAAATAGCATATACGTTGGCCTTTCAGCAGCATCATCATGTCCGCGTGTCGGTGATAATTTGCGCCTTGCCTACATTTTGCTGGATCGACTTCGCCGAAATACTGTCATGAAAGCCCAGAAAATGTACGGCGGAAACAGCACCACAAAATTATTAATTCGCGTTTTGTCAGAACCAATTATACATGTTTGCACACTTCTGTCCCATTCAGTTAAAACACACGCCTTCAGAATGCAATGCAATGTAACATTGCCCCTAATACAAATTCGCCTGCTTCGCACGGTAAACGCACTTTCTTGATATTGTTTGCCGTCTTATTTCTGCAAATATTTATTTAGACCTTGTCTATAAAAACAATGTGAAAAATCACAGTTCAAATCTAAAAATTAAAAGTGTGGCACTTTATAAACCAATTGATTAGGTCTGTGGTTTCATTAAGTGAAACATCAAACTTTATCAATTTTTTTAAATAGTTTTAAAACAAAAAAGTATTGTACGCAATCAGATTAACACAGATCTCCATTAAAGAACTTTATCAGAATTTTGAGACCACAGAATAATATTATTATGTTTGAATGATCACAAATAAACTGCATCTATTGATTTGAAACATATATTGATAGAAAATGATTGCTTTCGCAGTTTACAAAGCTTCGTTCTGTAAATTAAAGAGATTCGGCATAAATATTTGTACACAGGTAACCCAGTTTTCGGTTTAACTTCCGACATAAGCAGATCAGCGTCTCTACAAATTTTTATAAGCGATTAAGCAATGAGCGCACGAAATCGCGGAGTATTTAGCAAAATTTTCCGATTATCATCGTGCTGATTGCATTTATTTATTACATTATAGGTTAAAATGCATTCATTCTCAGCGATGATGTTCATATCTGCATGCATTGAAGAACTTAACTTTGACAAGAAAAATGCGGCTGCAATTGCGGACTTCCTGCTCGCATCCAACGCACTGGCAGAACGCGATATATTGCATTTCAACGGACTTGTCTTCAAGGAGATTGTTCATAATGTCAGCAGACAGCGTTTGAAGGGGCTGACTCCATGGAGGCAGGATGCACTGCGCTCGCTGGACCTGCTTGCGTCTGGAGCGTCTGCAATTGCATTGGCTTCTTCATGTTTCACATGATCGATATGCTGTTTGGTAACCAGATCAAGTTTGTCACAGTGACAAGTATATTTTGACTTATATATTGGGGCTTATTTTCCAAGTAACATTCTTATATATTTAATAAACCCGTTTCATAATTATGTGCTTTATTGTTATTCTGATGATTGTTATTTAAACGGACATATTTGGCAAATATTAATATTTTTTCATGCTGAAAAAAGTGCATGCTTTGCAAGAAGGGAACCGTCTGGAACTATGCATCTTAAATTGTACTGTGTATGATTAAATCGAAATTCACAGTTCAAAAAATATATGCCCTTACAACGAAATATATGAGGGCTTAGGCAGGCACTCCTATAAAGCTGAACGCATGATTTTATTTTACGTCGATTATATTTTTGCGCATTTTGGAATCACCATGCGAATTATAATTTCATTAAAATGATCAACCATATAATTCGCAGTCTGTCACACTAACAGCGAAGTCCGGCGAACTAGCCTTTAGCTTGTAGACGTGAATTTATTTAAAGCCAATTTTTGCTTGACACCGCGGTCTGTTTGCTACTCCCTGTAGCCTTATATCCTGAAGAAGGAAAAAGTAAAATCATTTCAATTATGAGATTTTCATCAACGGTAGGATACTGAAAACGAGTTAAGTGAAAAGTCAGGCTAAGCACTTCTCTTCAAATGTGTTGGTTTTGTTTGCATGATTTTTTATGGTGCGCTTCCTTATGGGATTTCGGTATTTTTATCGCTGTCTCAGCACATGAGCCCATTTAACTGTGTAAAAGAAACTTGTCTAGAGCCGCCTGTAAGGAAAACTTGGGCAGTTTTTGGAGGATATCATAAATAAGGCAATAAAGGTAAATTAGGTACACGTTCACCCAAAAATAACAATGAACCTGAATCCTTGCAAATAAAGTTTTACGCCTGAGTTTTGGGTTGAGGTCAGGAGATAGAATATAAATGACTGCTTCAGTCTAGCGGAAGACTATTTGTAAGTGGGTGTCTGTCTCAATGTCTTGATAAAATAAAATAAAGAGGGTCGATTTCTTTCATTGAGAGGCGATTTATTCTTTGCGAGCCTGCAGAAATCTTCAGCTCGCCGATATTCTGTTGGAAAATCTTCCTGGGAACAATTTACGGTGTCCAATCCCTAAGGGCAACCTTGGACAAAGCCCTCACACCCGATTTCTTGCACATCATATGCGTCGTTGACGCAATTTTAACTTCAGAAATGGGATTGGAGTTCACTTGCCAAAGCATTATCTGATTCCTCATGAAGCATGCTACTGACTTGAAGAAGTAGTGTTCAATTATGGTGGAGAGGGCTAGCTTTGAGATTGTACACCATGTGAACACGTTAATTTAAGTTTCTTGCTGCTGTCATGGGAAACGGGACTGCCTTTATAGAAGGTGGTAACAAAAAGTTAAAATTGTCTCATCCACATCTGCTTCTTGAGATTTTTGTTTAACCAAACCTCCTGACCGAAAGACATGCCGAGAAATTTGTCCTTCTGATGAGAGAACGGAACTTTGTCGTGAATGGAAAGTACAGATTGCCCATGGGTTTTGATCAAGTTTTCATTCAAGCCTATTCTCATTGTGCTAATTGCATAATTGAGGCCTTAGGTATTCTTTGTGTACTATGTTATCTGACGCATAAAATCCCTACTTTCTTGTTTTAGAAGGTTGGAAGTCATACATACACGGTCAATGACGCATAAATGGCTACGATAGTAAAAGTATTATATAGGCTGAGATTTTAGGGCTCTACAAAGGCGGTGTCTTAGGCGTCACGTCATGGCGTCTGCACAAAACTATAACGAGAGAGGCAAAAACGGAATAAATGGGGAGCAGTAAGAAAAACGATTCTTGCTGAAGTACAGCACTGAAAAATATTGCAATTTTGATTAATGCGCAGTAAACACCCAAATGTACACCAAGTCTAGCAAAACCTGCATGCCTTTGAGACTCACACCCGGCTAAAGTCGTTTTATGTTTGATATCCCTGATTCATTTAAACAGCATGCACAACTCGCACACCGCCAGGGGGCAAATGACTGCAACTCGAAAGTTGGCCATCCATCTATTAACAAACGCATAGCATCCTTGTACGACTCAAGGAAAAGGGTTATTTGCGGGATATTATTGATTGCATTTTTCTCATTTCTGCAAACTGGAAGATAATTGGAGAAAAGGCAGTCGGGCAGGCGAGCTGCTTAGCAGTTCGTCCGTTTCGCCAGCGAAGTAGACATCGTAGGTTCAGTAAGACATTCTGTTGGTTAGTTGCAAGTTATGTATACGGTGTCTGAGACAATGTTCCACAACTAATCCCTGGCCAATGTCGCCTTAACCCCATTACAGCAGTGGTGGCCTTTGTTTATCTGCTGATTTATTGTCACAGAACCAGTTCTCTCGTTTATATTGGGCGGCATAGCTTTGATACGAGTCCGTGAAGGGGTCAGGCAATGGGTTAAATTTGTTGAGTGAAAGTCACGGAACAGCACTCCTTAGTGCGGCAGATAGATTGAGCACCTCATCTGTGCACGATCATTCTGAATGGCGTATCGGCAGCCACTGGCTGTCTTTGAATTGCAACAATGCCCGTTAGTCAATTCGCTCGCCATAAATGTATGTGTTCGCCGCTTGTAAAGCCGTCTCCGCACGAGAACAGAATATGTTTTCTGTGGGAACTCTTACAGTATTCGCACTCCTTCTGCACTTGTCTTTAATCAAAGCCTGCAAGTACGAAGTCGGCGTATGTAAGTGAACTTTTGTGGTGGTTCACATCGCTTCAGGTAATGGTAGCATTTTTATATGAAGTCATTTATAGACAGTGTACATTACTTTACTTTTTAAACTACTAGAAAAATTTGGCCTTTAAATTTTGATCCTTTTTGGAAAATCTAGAGCTTTTGATGTTGGAGCACATATTTCATGCTGTATCAAGGACAAAAAAATCTTCATTATGTCCTCTGACATAGCCAATTTGAATGTCCGCATAACTCAATATTCAGGATGTACATTTTACAAAGGACTGCAGTTAACAGAATTTATAATTAAAGGATGACTCGCAGAATACAATATGCAGAAAAACGATTAACAAAGCGTCGCTACTAACTTAACGTGTCCATGCATTCACATTCTAGCGCTAAACCCGTGTCCACGTATCAGAGGAAATTTGCGGCATGTCGACATCTTGCTAGATCGACTCAGTCAGAATTCCGTGTTTAGTGTACACAAGCAGCAAAATTATTGCGTCCCAAACAGTTGAAGTCCACGTCTTCAGATTAGCGTGCCATGAAACATTTCCACTGATGCACATTCGACTAATTTACACAGTAAACACAAATTTGTGAAATTCTTGCAAACTGAGAACTGTTAATATCTACTGAAATTTTACGTACATTTACCAAACAAAACCACTAGATCATGCATATGCATAAAAAAGGCGAGTTCTTGGATGATTTTGTTAAAATTCCATTTCTTATCAATTTTATTTTGTAGTTAAATACAATTTGCTTGATGACGACGTTGTTATACGTAATTGTTTCTATTATTCTGAAACGAAATACCGATGCAAAAGTCAAACCTCAGCTGTTCACAAATCACACTATTCTCCGCTTAAGAAATTCAGAATTAAGCATTGTGTACGTCAAACTCGTATTCACTTAAAATTCTGATATATTCATGTTAGTGTATCTCACAGTTTAATTCAGACGCCGCGGAGTATAAATCGGATTGTTGTCGAATGTCATCAAGCTATTTGTTTTTCTTCAACATATCATAGTTGCAGGTGAATCCACTCAAACAAACGGTTACTCAGCCCGCAAGTGTTGACAAACTCAACTTTCACATAAAAAAATGTAGACGCGATTGCGGACTTCCTGTACGCATCCAGCTCACTAGCAGAACGCCAGCTATTGCATTTCAACGGATTTGTTTTTAATGCCATTGTGGATAATGCCCGCAGACAACGTTAAATTAGGCTAACACCACGGAGGCAGGATTTACGGCGTCGTTTGGACCTTCTTGCATCCGAGGCCTCCTCGCTTGCATTGGCTTTTTCGTGCCTCACATGATTAATATTCTATATGTGTACCAAAATAAATGTGGCGCAGGGAAAATATATTATTTTGATCAAAACATGGGTTGTTCGGCAAATAAAATTTGTACGTGATTCTTTGTGTCCATTTTATTAAAAAATAACCCATTGTTTATTGTTTGTGCACGTTAATATAATATAAATTACTAATATCATCTTATTGATTCGCATTTTAGCAGACACTAATCTCCTGAGGTAAAGCAAGTAGCATAAAACTATGTATAGTCATCTGCAAAGTATAAAAATAAATTAGAACAGACGTAAGAAATGTCTAGTTAGTTTGGCAAATTTATGCCATTGTTACTAATGCCAAAAGAAGCGAAGAGACGAGTCCCAGGAAGTAGTCTTAAAGAAGTAGACAAGATCGCCGGGACAAGAGTTTTATTAGCCCAAAACTTCAGGCTAATAAAGATCTTGTCCCGGCGATCGTGTTTCCTTCTTCAAGCTAGCATTAGTTTCACAGACGGAGATTTAAGGCCATTTAAATATAGGCGTTTGTAGGATGTCTTCGCTTACCCGATGAATATCATTATCATTAATATTATTAATTCCACCACACATGATAATATAAAGTCAAATTTAAAAAAGACTCAAACAAAGGCACTGTGATCCTATGCAGTTGAGAATAAATCTCAAGGGCCCTTGTTTGCACGTGTTGAAATACCGAACAAAGGGATTGACGAATTTTGGCAAAATCAGGTTTTAGATGATGATGGTAACCGATTACTCAAAATTAACGTCCGCCCAACAATACCGCACTTTAACGCCCTATTCTTTTGAGCTTTGCAGCTATGTGATTGTGCCGTGTCCGGTTTGTATCATTAGGAATTTGTATGATTTTTGGTGACTTGTTCATGCAGGCATAATTTTCCCACTATGCTATCAAAACAGTCTGATTTGTTAAGGACTTGTTCGGGCACTGCGGTTACACTCGATGATCGTGTTACCTGTTTTCTGTCGTTTTTATGCTTGTACTCAAGGACGTTGGAAACTTCGGTATTATTTGCAGCCAGAGTGCGGTAAAACTCTTTCATGACAAAAGACAAAATGATCGCATATTCTTATTCAACAATTAGCAGTTCGCATGTTGCTATGTTAATCATAGTTACCCTAAAACGTGAAGAGTATATTTAAAAAAAGTCTTCCGTTTATGCGTTTAGCTAATACACTAAAGGACCGCCTTTTTGAAGAAGAAGAAGAAGAAGAGGAAGAAGAAGAATAAGATGATTATGATGATGATAAAATGACGTCCATCGGAATCGATATTTTAACTGCGATATGCTTCGCCTTTCCAAAAAATGAAAACCGAGGATGCGATTACTACAGAATCGATAATGTTAGCTGCATTAAATTTCCAAACAGTACCTTACAAGATAACACGTTGTCCAGTTGACAAACACGTTGGCTTCAAAACAAACAGGAATGTATTTCATGAATGGTATTGATACGTTTAACGCTCTCGAATTGCCTGAAGTTTAAATAAAATTCAAAACAAAATCTAGCATACTGCAAATAAGCCAGCAAATAGCTAATATATTCACTCTAGCAAAGCTTGCAGACAGAAACGAAAGCATAAGCACCTATGAACCGACACGTAGTAGAGGAACTGCAAAACTGTGGATGCATGAATTGCGAGCTAATCTTGATTTTTAACAAATTAAGGCAGGGTGTTATCTCCAATCAACTTTGAGCTACAACACACGCCGAATGTATTTTCGGCTCATTTCTGTTTTGAATAATTTTTATTGACCCAAATAGGAAAATTCAAGCGCCTTAGTAAAATACGAACCGAGACAGTAAGAAACGCTTTAGTACAGCTAAAGCTCTAACCCGACGACGCGAGTTTAAACACATTTGGGTTAAGTGTCTCGCTCAACCTACCCAACTTGACCCAAATGTGATTAAACTCGCGTTGTCCTGCAGGGCCTCCTAGTTTAAGTGTTTTGAGCGTTGGCTGTACTAAAGCCTTTATCCTGCTGCGTGAATTCAAATCCTACTGAGGCTCCGAGGTTAACGCAAATGGATCAATATGAATGTTTAAAAATCTGCCAACGCATCTATGAATTACTTAAAGTTAGTTGTCATTTGGTGGATTATAGGTGAATTAATTAGAAAATCCAGCTTAGACATTCAAATAACTGTATCAGATTTGGTGGATATCAGACGCTGCAGTAAGTTGTACGAGTAACCTGAGACAAATGTGATTACACTCGCGTCGTCCTGCGGGGCCTCGTAGCTCAAGTAGTTAGGGCGTTGTTTGTACTGAAGCCTTTCCCATACGCCTGGAGTTCGAACCCCACAAAGGCGCGAGTTTTTTTACTTTTCGGTCAATATGACGTATTTTTGCTTCTTAAAAGACACCTAGTTTATAAAAACAGTCGTATTTTAGACCCTGCGTTAAGGAGGTGAAACACTTATTATGAACGTCAGTGTAAAAGACAAAAGAATATGCGGCCGAAAGCTTGATTTCTTTACAATCAAAGCAAGTTCAGGCCTGACATAAGTAAACCAAAGCTAAATCCTTTTGAAAAAACCCATTTGTAAACTGCCTATATAGTGATCTCAGGAATTAGTAAGTATTCCCATAAAATAATATTTCTGAAAGTAGGAAAAAGACATTTATCCGAAAAACGTGCATATATGAAAATGCGTCGATTATATTGTAGGCGGTTCGATTCTGAGATAATGCTGATTAACATTACTCTGTTTTGTGGCCACTTTACAAAAAACACAAAACGTAAAAATCCCTCTCTGAAAGGGTTACGTAAACTAAAACTCAAAATGACCTTACGTTTACAAAAAGCTGCAGCTGTTGATGGGTACATAACAGCTTGCTTGCATGCGAATAAGTTCCTCATAATCTGCGTTTTTTCAGATTGGCAATTACTAAAAATATAGTGAATACTAAATAATAAATGAAAAACTCGTAAAAATCATTTTCCTGAGGAATACGCATTTAAATATGTTGATTTTACAATGACTGCGACTTAACGAGGATTTGCACATCCAGTGGGAACGAAAAGAGAGTTTGGTTAGTGATATCGAATTGCTGCTGTTGGTGTTGTCTTTTTTGCTTGCAAAAAAACGAAAGCGAATTGCGAAGTGTGAAAAAGAGTTCGAAATTAAAGATCATGAATCTTAAGTTAGTCCAGCGTGCAGACGCATTTGCACTCAATCTACGTCCCCCTGTCATGCGCATGCTGACAGCCATGGAATTTGTCGCCCATTAGTTTGCGAACTAATCCTGATTTCTACAAATTAAGGCAGAGTGTTATCTCCAATCAAATTTGAGCTGCAGCAAAAACCAAACGTATTTTCGGATCATTTATGTTTTGAAGAATTCATATTGACACAAACAGGAAAATTTTAGCACCTTAATGGAATGCCAACCGAGACAGTAAGGAAAATGCTTGAGTACAGCCAACGATCTAACTCCTTGAGTTACCAGGCTCCGCCTGACGACGCGAGTTTAAACATATTTGGGCCAAGTTTCCCGCTCAACCTATCCAACTTGACCCAAATGTGATTAAACTCGCGTCGTCCTGCGGGGCCTCGTTGCTCAAGTAGTTAGAGCGTTGGCTGTACTAAAGCCTTCCCTTTACTGCGTGGGTTCGAATCTCACCAAGGCGCGAGTTTTTTACCTTTCGGTCAATATGAAGTATTTTTGCTTCTTGAAAGACACCTTGTTTATAATAACAGTCGTATTTTAGACCCTGCGTTAAGGGGTTGAAACACTTATTATGAACGTCAGTGCCATAGACACGAGAGTTTGCTGCCGAAAGCGTAATTTCTTTACAATCAACGCAAGTTCAGGCACGACATAAGTAAACCAAAGCTGACTCCTAATGAAAAAATCCATTTGCAAGCTTAACGATTTCAGCTCCTGCCAATATAGTGACCTCGGTAATTAGTAAGTATTCCCATAAAAGAATATTTCTGAAAGTAGGAAAAAGACATTCATCCGAAAACGTGCATCGATTATGTTGTAGGTGGATTGATTCTGAAATAATGCTGATTAACATTGCTCTGCTTTGTGGCAGCTTTACGAAAAACACAAAATACAAAAATCCTTCCCTGAAAGAGTTAAGTAAACTAAAACTCGAAATGACCTTACGTTTACAAAAAGCTGCAGCTGTTGATGGATGCATAACAGCTTGCTTGTATGCAAATAAGTTTCTCATAATTTGCGTTTTTCGGATTGGCAATTATTAAGAATATGTTGAATACTGAATAATAAATGAAAAACTCGTGAAAGTCACCTTTCTGAGGAATATGCATTTAAATATGTCAATTTTACAATGACTACGACTTAACGAGGATTTGCACATCTACTGGGATTGAAAAGAGAGCTTGGTTAGTGATATCGAATTGCTGCTGTTGTCTTTTGTGCTGGCTAAAAACCGAAAACGAATTGCGAAGTGTAAAGATTGGAAATTTAAGATCATGAATCTTAAGTAAGTCCACCGTGCAGACGTATTTGCACTCAGTCTACGTCCCCCTGTCATGCGCATGCGATGGAATTTGTGGCCCATCAGTTTGGATACCCCTCCAACTAAAGGATAGTGCTGGGCTGTTTATGTCCTTTATGTGATATCATGTTCTTTGACAAATAAAAGCGGTTTGCAGCGACAGACATTGGCGTATGGCAACAAAGTTCATACAAGTTTACCTGTCGGCCGTTCAAGAGGTCATTTAAATCATCTGAAGCAGGCATACAAATCAAATAAATATGGTTGAACAGACTTCAGGGTAGCAAACTGAGAGAGCTAAGCACTTAGTAGTTGAAGAGATTGGCACTTTTCTATTTGCCGTCGATAACGTGCAACGGAACGGATTAAATTAGGGTCTTTGGGAGCTTTTGGTCAAGGGTTTATTTTCTGGCGTCTAACTGATCAGATGCTGAAAAACAGCATTTCCGTGTGTTCCATTAACTAGGTTGGCAGTTAAGGAGTCGACATCATGCAAACACGTTGCGGTAGAGTAATTTTGACGTCTAGCATGGAAATAGTTAGGTTCACTCTTAATTATTTAAAAGACGATAACTGGAATGCGCATATTCTATTCCATTCGTGAATACTACTTATATCGTGACAGGATGCCGTGGGCTACAACTGATTACACTGACGCCAACGCTTTTCAATTTGATGAAGTTAATAAAACTTTATTGGTCAACATAGGTTAAATCCTAGCTCTCATTTTTTAGCTGGACTTTCTAATAATGACCTTGTATACATTTAACTGAATATGTGCTAACAACGATAAACCCAACCCGACAGAAGTCGAGAAAAAATGCCGTCTGCTTAAAGGACTGTAACTCTATGCTGCCACGTACACAAATCAAACCTACTAGACCATTAACTACTTTTTCAAATCCGCATTATTCATTGTGGATAAGCAAATTAAAGTGATATTTCTCTTCTAACTAAAAGTTTCTTAATTGAAGCAGTGCCCTTTGCTTCAATCTGACACTCTGCGGACGGTACGTTTGTGGAAAACGGGACGGCTACTCTAAATATATAGAATGTTTTTTTAAATATGTTTGGCGATACACTCATTTGTGAAGTAAGGGATCACTTTTATGATGTTTAAGGTCATCCACCATGCTAGTAGTTTATAAATCTTAATTTCGGAACCAAACGCGATTCCTAAAAAGGTGCTGCAAGAATGCGAGCAAAAAGGATTTGGCTGATTTTGAAGATAATAAATATGCCATCGACGGAGCGCAGCCGCCTTCTCAGGTTAACTGTGAGCTGCGCAGTATGTTAAATTTTCTGCAATATCTCTTGCACTGGAGGGCCGAATATTAAGAACGTAATATGGGGTACCTTAAGCTGCCGACGGCATTGCTTGTCAAAATAAAAGTTGGCTACTCGGCAAAGGTATATTAAATGGAACCAAGCTTTGTCATACGGGTAGATCTTTAATGCAGCGTCCCGCTTCACGGAGTCAAAACGCAAATTAAGACTACATTCAGTGAAAATATTGCCTACGAGTTAAATGGCATTATAATTAAGACTTCAGACTCCTTCGTAAGCGCTCTTACTAGGTAAAGTAGCTTTTATAAAATCGAATAATACAACTCATGGATAACTGGACAGAGTGCATATGTTTTCGAAACTGCAAAGATCCTCTGTCTTAAGGAATAAACGGTTCAGCCTTTTTTGTGATTTCTGAAAGTGTGCATGTTGAGCAGTCAGGTTTTTGAACGTGTTTCAATCTCTATATCATCTTCTTGCAGACGAATAGGTCAGAATAATAGCAATGTTTGAATTTTCATTGGTAGGAAAATTGTGTATTTGTATTTCTTCAATGCGAATGTTGGGAATATGTTTTTTGTAGGGCATACGCAGCGATACTGAGTTGCATGAACTTTTCTTCACGATAAGATTTGTTGAATCTGGTACGTGTTCTGTGTTTTTCCGTAGGTCATCTATGATTAGTTCCATAAATTAGGAACATAAGTACTTGGAGGGCCAATGCATCTTTTTTTCCAACAGAATCCATCCAGCTGAACCGTTGTTGATGATCTTGTTTAGGTGTACATACACCTGAATAGGTAGTCAGTTGTGAAAGGTAGAGGCCAGAAAATCACGAATTTGGTTATAAGCGTCCATTTTATCTGTTTTAACCATATATTAATAATTTGAAATTGAAGATTGCCAGTCTTGGCTTAAATGCATCGCATATTTTGCTCACAGCAAGTGTGGCGGAATCCTTCTGCTTCGTAATCTTAACAGGAAAGTAATTCGTCGCGAATTGCACGTTACTGGTGGTGGTGCTATGCACTACGTGCAATAGCAGGTTTTTTTAAAAGGGTAGGCGTCCTTTAATATTTAAAATGCTGGTAAAATTATGTAGGGAATAAATAACTGTTAGATGCATTTAAAAGAATAATTTCCTAACTTGTTTTCAGGCATTTTGGTTATACTCAAAATATCTTAGCACATCATTGTATTAAACAAACAAATAGTATACTAGAATATTTGACATACAAGTACATTTTAGAGGCACGGGGAACATCACATGCGTCGCCCTGTGGTATTAGCATGATTCTTGTCCAAAAACGAGAAAATAGCGGATAGACGACACAATGCAAAATTCTGACAGCGAATTGTTTAACTGTTGTGAAGTATCGTCGTATGGTAATAGTGAATAAAATATGCATTAAACGGCTCAGATCATTTAACGGCAAAATGAGACGTCGCATAAAATTCTTATGGTCAGGTAATAAGGTCTAAAGTCGAAGGGGTTGTTTGTTATCTGTTTGATTAGCACACATTCGCTTTGTTCTCATTTTTCTTTGAACTTATCGACCCATCTCCTGCACTTGAGAAGGAGACAGGATCAATGGGACAGAGGCTTTAGTAACCTGACGTTTCATATTACTTCTTGAACCCATTCTCAGAGACAAAAGCAGATAGGGGTGCTTCATGCATAAGAGACTGTAGTATTTATAGGATGCAGTCTCCATGATCCCCCTTCATCAGGGATGTTTGCACTAGGTGTGCTATCCGTTTGATGGCCAACATTCGCGTTCATGATTGCTGCAATTCCACCACGTGCGTTAGATGTTGACGTGATGATTGCTCGACCATCTGATGCACCAACACTGGCTTTGGGGAAAGTGTTCATCTGTGCGCTACCCGCAGTAGCATGGCGACTGCATCCTATAAACACTGCAGTCCTCTGTGCATGAATCCTCTGTATATGCTTTTTGTCTCTGGTGACGGGTTCGATCAGAAATCCGAAACGTCAAGCTAATAAAGCTCTTGTCCCAGACTGTGTCATGGAACCCGTCTCTGCGCTTCTATCGGCGACCTCCTTTTCTGTAACCTACAGTTCATTCACTTGCAATATCAATCGGGACATTGCGGTTACGACTGATGTTGACGTATGGATAGGCTTTTTCTCTGCCTTTAAATGCATCACTCGGTTAAATGATAAAGTATTTAGCAAAGTTGTTTAGTAATTTTCGATGGTCTGAGAAACTGGAAAACACTTTTTGGGATTCTAGATACAACCATGTTATTTCTCATATTTATTAAACAGCACATTGTGAATTCTTATTTTTTTCAGAAAATTAACTTAAGTATCGATAACTTTGTGACTTAACTAATTAAGAGCGGGGTTTGCCGTTAAATTTGTCATAAGAGTTCATAGTTCTGAAACTGCATGCTTTCCATGTATGGACAAAGCACTCATTCGCTGAAGCCACAAATCAAAAAACATGTTTACAATCTATTTAGTCATCTAGTAGTCACATTAATATGGTAGTCATCTGCTGGATTCTGGATGAGTTACATAGAGGAATTCTGATTGGGCAATCAGCTTACTTTATCAAATTTAGCGGGTTTCAGATTTCGCAGCAGGTTAAAGGCGGACGTAAAGCGACGGAAATGTGATTAGACTCGCGTCCCTCAGTGGGGTCTAGTAGCTCAGGTGTCTAGAGGGTTGTTTATACTAAAGCCTACCGTTTTGTGTCATGTGTTCGAACTACATAGAGCAGCTGAGATTGTTTACATCTGTGTCACAATACATTATTCAAATTCTGGCAAAACTCTTATCAGTATATATTATTACCATAAAGGTTTATCGCAAGTGTCCGTAAAAAGCCTTCTAGACAATGTAAGTCCCTTATTTCAATAGTAATCAGCCTCTGTTTCACAAAAGTACAATAAGTAAAAGAAGGCTCGTCGGAAAATCTAGTTATACTCGTGAATTTTCAATTCGGTTACACCAACCCGTCATCAGACGAAATAAAAGTTGTAAGGGAGATAATCGCACTGGGGAGAATGGGGGACATCGACAAGACAGACGTTTATGTGTGGGGACGAAGAACGTGTTCGGATAGATTGCGGACGTTAGTGCAGGTGGTGAGCGTTTCACACATGGTTCAGTCTGTGGGGAGGTGCTGAAACCGTGAAATTCTACATGGCCGAACATGGATTAGCACTAGGTGTCATAGGCTGGACGCAAGCCGGCAAACCGTGAACGCAAGCCTTCGTATTGATGGTCCCCCTAGCTCCCCAGTGCGATTATCTCCCTTACACATTCCATTTTGTCTGACGACGGCTTGGTGTAACCGACTAGAAAATTCACGAGCATACTGTGATTTTCCGACGAGCCTTATCTATTTATCATATCACCTCAAAATGCATACTACCTCCGTTATTCAGTACAATGTGTGTCCATTAGCATAAAATGATGATCAACATTCTGGAACACCTTTTCGTTTAGGAAGGAGAACTTGCATGGGGTTTTACAATTGACTTTTATGCGGTAGAATCTTCTAATATTTAATACGACAAGATGTTGGCTTTTGAATGCACTTCTTTTTGACATTTTGAAAGAGCCACACCTGGTAAAAAATGCCTTTTTGGGTAAGATCCTAGCTAGCACCTTATGTCAGAACGTAAATAATTACCACGCTGTTTGCTACAGGCTGCCTGTTGGTAGTTTGTGAATATTACAATGTGAGTCCGCAGTAGCTGATGAATTCAAGCTTAAATATCAAAGTTCAGACAGCGCCTGAAAGGTTTTGTTCCAAGGGATCTACTCCGGCTTTGCACTTAGACTTCCTCGGAAATTGAACGAGGCTAAAAGGTAACGCCATGTCCTTTAAAGAAATATAAAAAAATCGTCTTGAGATGCTCTTTGGTTACCTAGATAAGTTGTGCAAGTTTTTTCGCAGGAATTATTATGGCCAACAAGGGGTGAAAACAAAACATAGAGCAGTATAGAAAATAAGAGAATCATTTTATTTCGGTCACTGTTAATTTATAACTTTTAATAAGGTAAAATATTTGGCTTGGATTCGATTTCACAAAAAAGGACCAACGTCCAAAAAGGAAACTTACACTACTATACGTTCCAAAACGTTTAGAGGATATCAATTTCACCTTCTGTAAACTTACGCACGTTTTGTGCGTATTCTGAGCATTCTAGAGGGTCAAATCTTAATTTCAAGATAAGCCTCTGCCGATTAGCGAAGGCAGCTGTTTCTATGATCCTTCATTGTTTCCAGCTTGAGGTGAAATTGGCATTAAGTCGTTTTGAAAATAGCGTTCAGGGTAATTTGTGTAACCTCTTTTGGACCAAATAATGTCGGTTGAAATGTCTTAAGCAGCCTAAGACATAACTTTCGACCTCGCAATAGTATACGGCATGCTTTGGCATCCACCTGTTCTTCCATTCGACACAAATAATCTCGTCTAAGAGAAAAAATGTCATTAAACGACTAAATGAGGCAGTTGTTTATCTTTGGAACTGAACCGGCTCGTTGAATCAAAAATGGTTTGTCAATAACTGTTGAAAATTTGTAAATATTTTTGGTCAGAATTAGCCCATAATACAATCCAGTTGAAAAAAATAGAATAATGTAATCTTCAGTTATACTACCGGCAAGATTTAATCCAGCATTTATTCCATAGTTGTGTGAATTCAAAGTTGCTGATATCCAAGCCTCCCGTAAAGGATAGCACACATTACTACTCAGCAATATACCCAAATCCGTGAATGCCTTATCATGGTTCGCGTATTTCCAGTCAAATGTGGCATAAAACCTTTCGTCAATATGTACGTACTTGCTACACAGCGGGCTTTATTACTAGGGCTGCGAGCCACCAGGAATGTATACCTATAAAGAATTATAAAACCTGCAAGAAAGTGTTTGGATTGCTTTTTTAATTTGCTTGATCGCTGAGTTTTTATAAGTGAAGTCATTTTATTTTATGGTATGCTAGAAGATAGTATATTAGAAAAACGTAATTTTAATATATTTCTTAAGATCAAATTATTTTCATTCAGGGTTTTTGACACACTAGAAACTCAGTGATAACGAACGCAATAAATTGTTGTGTTTTATCCAATTTTCATTTCTTATATGTTATATATGAAACACTCGGCTCATCCAAACGACTCATCTGCATTTTAGGCAACAATTTCTAAAATATTCAAATTAAGAAAGAGCATAACCAAATATTACTTGTGCGTCTGTGCAAAAAATGACTTTCAAAAATGCCTAACGTGTAATGTTACAACTGCCTTTAGAACGCAGACATTAATCATATTTCTCAATGAGCTATTTTGTTTTTGTATTACATGATGTCATCCAGCAGTGCGGTTTTCAATAACCTGGTCGATACGATTAAGTCTCTTCGCTGAATTTTTCATGAGTTAATTTTTCCCTAGCTCAACACTTAAATTTTTAAAGTCATTTTGCTTGCCGATAGTGTACATATTTAAGGATCTCATACTTTATAAGATACATTTATGCCGAGAACCGAAAAGGAAATGCTGGCTTTGAAATTTGAAAACTCAATGGTCTATCTGTAAGTTGCAGTTTTATGTAAAGTTCTTCTTCCAGCCACCGTTTCAACACACTTTTGACTATTTGATTCATGTGATCGGCCTTATTTAGGTCGAAAGTCTTTCATATTCTACCTTAAATAAAATTTGATAACGTGTGTTGTCTAGTTCCTTAGCTCCATGGCCTGCAGGATATGCAAATCTTTGGCGCACATAACAGACTGAAAACCATATACAACATCATAGTAGTACTGCTGCTTACTATTTTTGGCAAACTCGACAACGTTCGTATCCAAGCGTTTCAAATCTCCACGGCCGAATAAGGGCCGTAAACAGTGGGAAAAGGCCTCCAATATTGCAAGCAGAGTAAGCATGCTATTATGTAGTGTGATACGACGGAGAACGTGCTCTGCAACTGCATTTGATGTGACGGGTGTCGACCAATTTAAAGGTTTATGTGGATTATTTTCCTTCTATGTTGTTGTAAACCCGTGTCTAGAGCAAAATATACTTTTTAAAACATTATCAACTATGTCATCTCTATGGCATTCAACTTCCCTATACTCAGCCAGCATGCATATTGATCTAGGTCATGTCCTGGGATGCTAAGCCAACTACAGAAATTTACTAACATTTTCTCATGTAAGCTGCGTGCATAAGTATAGTTATTGAAATGAATATACTGCAATTGCCTATATGACTACGAGTAAATATCCATCACGATTGTTTTCGTTCATCAACTGCATAATACGCATTAATTGCCTTACATGTAATCCAAGGCGGGACATTATATACGCGTAGAGAATTTCGACACATTTTTGGTAATATATTGTTTCAGTCGTGGTTTAAAGATACAACTGTTTCCACTGGTAATTGCATAAGCGTAATACTCTTAGTGGGATGCATGATTTATTCAGTGAATCTCTCGAACAAAATTAACGAATATAAATACTACAATTTGGATGCAGCTGTCTTAAAAGTGTCAGTATGTTTTACGCATGTGTTCTGTTTAACGCCGCTCAGGTCGAAAACAATATTTTTAAGCGAATAACAATTATCAATTCTAGCATTTTTTTAAATTTTCGCGAGCAGATTTCGTTGTCCAAATAATTTCTTGTAATGTTGTGCTTTCTCAATAGACGGCCCATCTAATCATTTTGTTTCCTGTTGAAAAAGAGCGTTGTGCAACCCCTAACATGCTGAGTCAAGTTAACGTTTGTATCAATGAATGACTTTTTATCCTTTATAAATTTATTCTTTAAAACTACTTAAGTTATCAACTTTCGGTCCTGAATTTATCTTTTGCTAGTTTTTATGCTATGCAATCATTCTGGATAAAAAAGCATGTTGGGTACGATTACCACTTCAACTTTCACCACAGTGGAGCTTCCTCTAGGAACTTTTTGATTAAGCGAAATACAAACAATAACTAGTTATGATGAATGCCGTGGGCTACGCCTGCAGAACGTGCATTAGTTACTGTAATAATAATTTTATGTTGTATTGAATAGTGATGTGAATATTGCGATTGATTTTCTATTATATCTATTGTATGCGTGGTTGCCATTCACCATTCGAACCTCTCCGTACTTTTAGCAATGAGCATGGTTGTAAATCCAGATCCTATCGCATAATGTTATTATTAAACTATTTTTTGCTTGATTTTTATAAGTTTCTTCTTCTATTTCTTCCCTACTATTATGTCAGACGACTTTAACTCGGTCGACAATACCACACGTTAAATTTCACGTCCTTTGGTCACCGTGTATGTGATACACTGTGCTCGGAATACACACCATTGAGTAAATGATTATTTTCACATTAAAGTGCCGACCTGGTAAGAGCCATTGACGACATAACAGAGTTTAAACCTAGCTGCATGATGGTGTTCACGCTAGACCTCCCATCAACTTCTGCCAACATTCACTATACCGAAACAGTTGATCCATTATGTGAATCCGTGCCAAACAATCAGCCGAAAAAAGGAATTCAGAAAAAATATGGAAAAAAATTATTATTACGATGTTTAATAATTTTGAAGTCCCTTTTAGCAACCCATAGATTGTTGTATGGGCTAGCCTCTCGCACACCTTTCTGCTGATTTCTTCATGAGTAAGCTGGGGAGCTTTAGAATAAATTATCGGATCGATAAGCTTAAACATAACAACTGCTGCTTTTGTGATATCTTTTTTGACTGTCACCAGAGAAACCAACTTTCCTGCCATTTAAGACGTTGCAAACTAGGCAGACTGATCGATCAACTTTAAAGGAAGATAGAAATAGCCTGGCTGATCGTTTTCTTATATGTTTTTTTTAAACAGGAGACCTGAAAGTAGCGCCATAAGATGCGTCTATCAGAGGAAAACCTGATCTGGACAAGACACGATCTTTGCCAGCCGGAACCGTTTCATAAACCTCAATCACGTCCAGTTCTTTGCACAAAATCTATAAAAAATTGCTCAACGAACAACACCAAGGAGAAGCTTGTAAACATTTTGGACCTCTTTTGCAAAAAGGGGTATCGGCTAACTGTTCTACTAAGAGCGTTGTCGAACGACCGGTAAAACTTTCATACTGACTGTTAAAAGAAGTTCTTTAAAACCCCTTTTCAAGGCGACTCTGCGAGTAAACTCCTAAGACGATGCCTTGATCAAGCTGTCTGGCAAACCCTTTTAACAGCAAGTGTTCGACAATTACTGTCTGCCAACTTTATTTTACGCGAAGGTTAGAGCAGGTTCCTATCTCGACCACCAAAATGTGCATTTATTCCTTCACTAGCTTCTGTTGAACAGATGATATTTGTCATAGATTTCAGAGCCTTCACAAAGGATCACGAGCTTTCCTCCCCATATGGCTGGAAATAGGCGAAACTAGTTGCAAAGCAGCGTCAGGCACGTGCATTCAGTCAATTCAAGGGCATCGTGGTGGCCCGACAAAAATTATTTTGTGATTTATAAGGTCCTCTAGGGCTATCCTAAACTACTAGGCCAGCGCCTGTTGGAAACAGTAGAATTGACAAAATCTGGTTATGAAAACCGACCCTATGCGTCCATAAGAACTCTTTCATGCTCTTCGCTTACCGTGGTCAAAGTTCGACTAATCACACGCATTTATTCGCCCCCTTCCGCTCTTACCCCGACTGGGTTTTAAAACTAACTTCAACAGATTTCCTAATCACTGATATGGGTTGACTATACAAGTGTACTGGCCTAAAGAAAACCGACCACAGTGAACGGTTCGGATCGATGAGCTTAAACATAACAACTGCTGCATTTGTGATATCTTTCTGACTGTTACCAGAGAAACCAACTTTCCTGCCATTTAAGACGTTGCAAACTACGCACACTGATCGATCAACTTTAAAGGAAGATAGAAATAGCCTGGCTGATCGTTTTCTTATATGTTTTTTTTAAACAGGAGACCTGAAAGTAGCGCCATAAGATGCGTCTATCAGAGGAAAACCTGATCTGGACAAGACACCATCTTTACCAGCCGGAACCGTTTCATAAACCTAAATCACGTCGAGTGTTTGGCACAACAAGCTTTAAAAAATTGCTCAACAAACAACACCAAGGAGAAGCTTGTAAACATTCTGGACCTCTCGCAGGAGGGGGTATTATGACAGCTGTTCTACGAAGAGCGTCGTCGAATGACCGGTGAAACTTTTATACTGACTATTAAAAGAAGTTCTCAACCCTGTTCGAGGCGACTCTGCGAGTAAACTAAGACGACGCCTTGATCAAGCTGTCTGGCAAACATTCGTAACAGCCAGTGTTCGACGATTACTGCCTGCTTTATTTTACGAGAAGGTGCAGTACGTTGCTATCTCAACCGCTAAAATGTGCATTTATTCCTTCACTTGCTTTTGTAGAACAGGTAATATTTGTCATAGATGTCAGGGCCTTCCCAAAGGATCACGAGTTTTTCTCCCCATATGGCTGGGAATAGGCAAAACATGGTGCATAAGCAGTGGCAGGCATGTGCATTCAGTCAATTCATGGGCATCGTGGTGGCCCGACAAAGATCATTTTGCTGATAGAAGCGAACAGGCGAGTCCCAGGTAGCAGTTCAGAAGATGAAGATGCGATCACTGGGACAAGAAGTTTATTTGCCTGAGGTTTCGGATTCTCTCTCGAACCCATCATCAGAGACATTCGCAGATAGAGGTGAAGGTGGCACCAGGAGTGCAGTATTTAATTTCAAGAGGCCGAAATCCTCGCAAGGGGTGACAACCACGTGAGCCGCGAGCTGCTCGAGTCATGGTTCTCAGGCCCGCAATCCATCAACAAACACAATGACCTCCCGGTGGCCTATTCCGTATTGCGATTTTCCCTGGGCAGGAGAATCAGTCACGTGGGGAGGGCGCGGGTAAGCAAGTATCACGGTGACAGTGAGCCAGTTTGCCGAGCAATCGTCACACCAGCATCGAGCACGGATGACGAAATCGCGGCAATTAACAACTCGGACTCGGACCGCCAAGTCACCGCCGCATCAATTACGACCCAATCGGCAATTGTGAGAACTGTTGATTGCAGTGCGCATACGGTCCCACGGCAGCCACGTGCTATAAATACTGCACTCCTGGTGCTACCTTCACCTCTATCTGCGAATGTTTCTGATGATGGGTTCGAGTGAGAATCCGAAACGTCAGGCAGAAAAAAACTTCTTGTCCCAGTGATCGCATCTTTATCTTCTAAAGATCATTTTATGATTTATAAGGTTATCTAGGGCTATCCTAAACTACTAGGCCAGCGCCCGTTGGAAACAGTAGAATTGACAAAAAAATGATTATGAAAACCGACCCTATGCGTCCATAAGAATTCTTTCATTCTCCTTGCTTACCGGGGTCAAAGATCGACTAATCACATGCAACTATTTGCCCACTTCCGCTCTTGCCTCGCCTGGGTTTTAAAACTAACCACTGATATGGTTTGACTATACAAGTGTACTGTCCTAAAGAAAACTGACCCACAGTGAACGTATGTTTGCCAACTCGTCTTCTGAATAAGGAATACCTTTCCAGAAATGTGCGCAGCTGTACATGTGTGGCCGCAATTGCATGCATTCGGTGTAGCTTGAGTTGCTGGTGTTGGTTTGCGTGACTGTGCGTCACTTTGAGTTTCTTCAATATCATATCTGTCGCACGTAGTACTAAATGGTGAAGGTGAAAACCGATCACATTTTTATAATGGTGTCGCAATCTTTAAAGTAATGGGCATAACCGCAATAACAAAACCCTTGATCGCGTTGACACACTTTAAATATTCCTCTGCTGGAACCCCCGAATCGTTTAAATGTAAATGATAACTAAAGCACGAAGACAACGCTGATAAGAAATAAGGAAGGTTTGAGTCCGTTTGAGCGTTTTAATTCGGATAAATTACGGCGTTCAAATCCTAATTTCTCGCAATATGCCTGCAACCGAAAGGATACCGAAACCGGAGAACAGCCCAAAGCGTTGAGAGGACATCGATTTCACCGTCTGTGAACGTGCGCAGGTTTTTTGCCTTTTCTGCGCATTCCGGGGAGTAAATATGTGACTTGAATGAAAGTTTGTGTTGTTTGGAGAATTCGATTTTCTCCATAAACCTACCTTTTGTGTGCACGAGGGTAAAATTGGCTTGAATCCGTTTAGCCAGATGGCGCTCTTGGGATTTTGCGTAATCTTCAATAGGCCAAAAGTTGTCTGTTAAGGGCAACTTGCATAGACTGTCTGACGTCATTACTGCGACGTATATTTCGGCCGTGCATTGGTAGAAAGAAGGCTTTGTCATGAACCTGGTCTTCACCTTATTACAATTAAATTCATCTCTGAAGAAAAATGTTTTCAAGCGGCCACATAACGCAGTAGCACATTTAGGAAGCCAAATAGGTTCTTTGAATTGCAAACGAAGTGTGAGGAGTTGTTTGAACTTAGCAGTCATTTGTTGTTCAGAACTAGTATGACACTGTAATCCAACTGAAATGACAAAGCAGTACATACTATAAGCATGTTGCCCATAGATTATACTAAGTAAATTGATGTTATTTTTAATTAGAGAGTCTTTCTACGAATGCATGTATATCTGCGGGGGTCTTAACTCAGGCATCAGAGAGCTCTCAAAGTTCGCTGACATTAAATGCACACTCTAACTGATACTTTGTCAAATGTCCTCCTTTATGCATCGAATTTGATTTTGGAAAATATGGACTACAATATTTAAATTGGCGAAATCTTAAAGGTAAAGAGTACCTTAACGTTTTCCCGTGAGTGGTTTTTTGGAAATTCCTTTTGGCCAATTTAACATTTGTAGATCAGATGCAGCCATTGAACGTTTGTTCAAATATCCTATCTTATATAGAAGGCGGTTTTTAATAACCTAGTTAATATAACTAAATTTATTTGCTGAATTTGACGTATTCAACGACATCCTTAGCCTCCAATTTCATTTCCGCTGATAACCTATGTATATGAGTTATTTGCTTTTTGGAATATACCTTAGCTCTCTTTTGATTTTGCGAGATTCCAAGGAGAAGGTGAAGGTTTTGAGTTTTCAAAGACATAAATCCCGTTAAAGAATCATAATGCATAAATGAAGTCTTCATTAATCATATTTCTCCAGAAGACTATTAGGTGTTTGCTAGTTCAACGCATCAACGTCCATCCATGTGGCACATTAATGCAAGTTATCTTAATTAACATCGATGGCCCTTCAAAACATAATTGCTTTATTGCAGCCTATTATTTTTTTGTTTTCATTATATAATTAAAGTAAAATATGCTTACGTGTATTTTTCCGGTTGTGGCACCATGGTGTGCAGCATATGCAAGTATTGATGACACATAGTAAACTCATAATCTTATGCATCTTCATAGTAATCCTGTGGATTAGAAATTGTGTCAAACTGTATTGCCGGTGCTTGCAATAAGAGGCTTCAAGTCGCCAACGTGTGAATGTTAAATAAAAAAACTCAACGCGTACGTCCAATGAATTTTCTTAGCTCTGTGGAAGGGTCTCCGAACTGACGTATGCATTCCATAATATCGCGTGCGATGTCTTTATTGACTGCATTTTATTTGAACTTTCATTTGTGAAAATGTTGGGCCACTTATAATGTTGATTTTGAGAATATATTTTTTCTCCCTTTATTGCGCCTTCGTTCCCAAAACAACGCTAAGTAATAAGTAATTTGTTGACTTCGACTCTTTAATAATGTAAAACTTTACCACTTAACATAAAAAACACATATTTTCAGGCGAGTACGTACTTTAAATACGGATTTATAAAGTTTGCACTCGTGAAATAGATAGATAGATCAACATAAGATTGCCACTTAGACTTAGGGCATACGTACATTATCCAGGAGAAATTTATTTCTCGGGGATCTGTGGGTGAAACTAACTGCCTACTTTTTTTTCATTTCTTAACTGTATAAGACACATATATCTCCTTGCATGTACAACAACACTAAACATTTTTTATGAATGGGATACCTTTATATCTTTACCTTTTATATCGTTTCATTATTAAGTTTAATTACAGCCTTCATCATGTGTAATTTCTTATGCACATCAAATGTCTTCTGAAGCACACGTTAGTCAGTATATGACTGAAAGAATATTACCGGTAGCAAAAAGCGTGATCCTTCCCTAAACGTCTACAGGATTCTAGTGTGTTTGACTTTTTTTCTCACAAGCATAATATATAATTGATACTTGTACACGTCAGCAGAAATTTTGACCAAGAAGCAAATTCTGAAATTAGAAGAGTTTTAATCTGCCTTCATGCAGTCCATTTTTGAGGACTCATGAAGGTGCATTCAAACAAAGGGTTGTGGTTGGTATTAACTTTAGTTTATTGTGACGCACAAGCAAAACTGTTCAACTTGTGTGCACTTATGAAAAAAACGCTACTAAAAAGCATTGGTCGTCTGAGATTATGATAAAAAACACACATATCATATTGAGCTCATTCTGCTTCCTACGACTGTCCATTGAACTGCATACAAGTTTGTGACCTAATATTGAGGGAACTTTACGTTATTTAAAAGATCGTATTGTAAGTAATCCACGGAATATGTACCATTAAATACTAAAGGAATGCAGATTTGATAAACGCAACTAGCTTAATAATATATTTTGCTCTCCAAAGATTAGGGTAAGCAGGAAATCGCTATTGAATGAGCTTGATCGAATATTATATAGTACACAGATGGACCATTCAAAAAACCATGGAAAAGAAACATGTATATACCTCTGAAGATAAAGCTTCTAACTGGGCTGTCATACTCAAATAATTTTCCTCCACGAGGAAGCGATGTCAAATTCTACAACCTAGGGTTAATTGATATCATACTAACAGCACAGGTACTAACCAAAAGCCCCTGCACGAGTGTTTCGCCTATGTTCTGTTGCTCAATGGAGCAGCTGCATGGGTTTCGGCTCGTCCGTAGGTCCTCAGCTATCCCCGTGTGGTTTGTGGTAGATATTCCAATTTAGAAATTGTCGCATAAGAAATTTAATTAACTGATCTGCTTCAAGTTCGTAGATTCTTTGTGAGACAATTAAAAGCTACAATTTCTAAATTGGAGAACCTACCAGGAAACACACGGGGAAAGCTGGGTACCCACGGACGAGCCAAACCCCTCGTTGCTGCGCCATTGCGCGACAGAATATCGGCGAAACACGCGTGTAGGGGCTTTGGGTTAGTACCTGTGCTGTTAGAATGATAGCACCTTACCCTAAATTATACTACTGGCTGCCTGTCGGCAGTCAATGTATATTTCACGGTTACCTGCTGCGGCTTATGGACATTGGCCCAAATATTCATGTATAAACTTATCGGTCTGCGTCAACAGACCTTGGGAAATTTGATCTTCGCCATCTTCGTAGACAATTTCTGAGGAAACTAAAAAGCAACACAGTCAAGTATCTTATTTTCTCGAAAAAATATCGGCACATTTGACACAGACAGTCACTCCTCACTAGTGTCAGGCAATTTGTGGCCATATTATTTATGTGCAAGATCATCTGGAAATTGTTCGCAGAATGAATTTTTCTGCCCGATTTTTCAGATCTAATGCATAGCGGGAGTATCGTAAAGTATACTCTAGCTGTCTGTCGACAGTTAGTAAATATTGCACGGTCATCCGATGTGGCTGGTTTATTTAGGCTAACATATTTATATATATGTAGGACCTTATGTCTGACTCCGCAGACCTAAAAATATATTTATCTACTCTATGTTCTCAGTTTATTTCTAATGAAGTTAAATAGCAAAAGACCTCCCCTCACTTCTGTATTAGAGCTTAACATGACTGATATACCTCTCCGATAATAAACAATGAACATCGTCTCACCTTATTGTACCATTCCTATTAAAGCAGTAGGCCTGTTAATTGTCCCTGTTTTGGAGTGGCAATTTCATGTGCATGTGATGCGTTCGAGCGTGTGCCCAAACAGTCAGATGGATAAATCTCCTGTTTTAACGGTCGCATGTACTTCCCTTAAATTAGTAAGTCAATACGACGTTTGTCGTGGTTGTCTTGTGGGCGGGTCCCGCAGGCGTATTAAAATGTACGGTTCTGGGTCCGCTACACTTCCTCCTATACATGAATGAACTCGGAAATTCGAAAACTCTTATTTATGTTAATGGCCTCAAATGTGTTTTCTCTTATTCTAAGGACACCGCAAACGTTTGTGTTGAAACAGTTTATACCGATTTACTACTCTTAAGCAGATGGCATTCAACATGGCAGATGGAGTTTTCGTCATCCAAGTGTAGTGTCATGTCTTTTGGTTTTGCCAAACTTCCTGGTCCCATAATTTTTCTGAATAACCCGCTCTCAGAATGCCTCACCAAAAAGAACCTATGCCTAAATTATGCAAATAAAATTGCTTTATCACCTCATGCAGATAGAATCTCTGCCAAAGACGCGCGGATATGTGGATTCATATCGCATAAATTTTTCATTTCTGGAAATGAAGCTAAGACGTTATTAAATGTCTGTTTTTCCATTCCTCGAAATCTGCTGTCTTTTCACTGGTTTAACGAACGCCTCCGACTGCGATTAGATCGAAAGTGCTCAAAGGGTTTTCACCTGGACATTCCTCCATGGTGATTCCGCAGCAGCCTCTTAGCACTACATCTAAGCGCCTCTCTCTTCCAAATATGCCTTCCTTTGGAATAATCTTCGCCACAAATTAGGACATCGACTAAGTTACTGGTATTCAAGCCGAAATTACGCAAACGTCTTACAGCGAAAAGCATAAAGGCACTGTAAACGGTCTCATTTTCGAACACCCAGCTTCTTGATTTAGAGAACGGTCCTCCTAGATTAAGTGGTACATCAAGTGGTTACCCTCAATTATTTCATTATAAACCCCTGTTGAAAATAGGTTTCTAAATTCACTGCTATTACAATTCCCTCGGAGCGAAGATTTTCGCGGTTGTTGATGTCATCGCCCGCATTCCGACCTCAAGCGGTATGCCGACGCTCACAGCAAAACCCTCTGTATTCGCAGTCTACTTGTAGTATGGCCGTACCTCCCCTCTTCACTCCTCGGTTAGGCTGATAATGGACTGCGACCGGTCACGTCTGTTTTCTTCTCGTCTGGCCTACTGGACGCGAATATTCTCATCCGGCGCATTGATTCTGCCCTAACTATGTCCGTTCTGAATCCCGTTTACAATACCACATGCAGGCCAGTCCAGTCCGACGCGAATATGTACCCCTCAAGGCTGACCTTTATTTTTGCCCTGACGATATGTGATTATAATCAAGCATGACATTTATTTCTACCCTGACGATGTCCGATTATAATTCGTTATATACCGCCACATACAGGCAAGTCCTGCCCGCATATTTTGTTATTATTTTTTATGGAGGAATTTTTCTCTTGCAAAATTAATCCAATTATTTTTTAAATTTTTTTAAGGAGTTTCGTTTTCACCTGTCGCTATTCATTTTTCTCAACGGTCTACTAATTCAGCAACTATGAATTGCATTTTGTACAGATTCTGCGTACCTCGTCAAAAATGCACATGTTAATTTAATTTTACTTTCACTGATTGGAATTCGATGGGTCTTTACTAAAATAACAATCACTATTATTATTGTTACTTTATTGAAAGAAGCCTTCGTTAGATACCACATTTATCGGAGTGATAGGCAACATCGTCTGGATGGTGTTATAGTTGTGTATTTGACGAAATACTACTCAGCGTCAGAAAATACCATTTAATTTGCGTGCAACAGGGAAGTTATTTGATTAACCATCAAGGATGCTGGTTTCTTTTATCTCGATGTCGTCACTGCCTTTTGGCCACCTAGACCAGACGAAATCACCGACATTCATATTTTGGAGCAGATGGAGCAACTTTCTAGTCGCCCTTGCACCATGATTGTGGGTGATTTCAGTGCATTAGGAACAAACTGTAACAGCCTACAAACGTCAATTTCGAAGTCGACATCTGACCAGGGCTTGCTGAATAAAACATCTGGAGCGTCGCTTACACAACATAAAATGTTTGCAACGTTAAAACGTGAAAGAAAAAGGGCAAGCCACCTGGATTTAATTTGTACGAAATCATTAGACTGCACATAAGAAGTCAACTTCATACCACCCCTCGGCCGAAGCGACCATAAAGTGCTTATGTGGGATTATTCGTCATTCTCCTCTTTGCATATTCTTGACCAAAACATGCGCAAAATTTGGCGGGGCGACGCCAGTCTGACGAAAGCAGACTTATTTCTTTCCAACTGCAGCTCCTTGTTAACGGCTTATGCAAACGATGAAAGGGAGTTGTTTAAGATTGTCCTTCTGCAGCTTATCAACAACCACTGCACACTGACGAGTTTGAAACAGAACAAGTGGCCCTGGTCGTCTACTAGTAGTTTGGTCCTAACTCGCTTTTCCACACCACGGCTGGCCTCATAGTGGACTGTCAACGATCGCGTCTGGTTTCCTCTCGTCTGACCTCTTGGGCGCGAATAATCTCATCCGGTGCATTAATTCTGTCCTCACGATGTCCGTTTTCAATCTCTTATACTGTTGCAGATGCAGGCTAGTCCTGTCAGACCCGCATAGTTATCCATCAAGTTTGACATTTATTTCTGCCCTGACGATGTCCGTTTATAATTCGTTATCGACCGCTACATGCAAACCAGTCCGGCCTGCATATTGTCTAATAGTGCTAATTTCTTCTCTTGAAATGTAAGCACAATCACTTTTTAATTCTGGCGTGGAGTTTGTTTTCACCGCTCACTCGTCATTTTTCTTAACGAATTCCGAAGTCAGAAACTAGCAATTTGTAGAAAGTCTGCTTCACGAAATTTTATCTTTATTAACTTTGATCTAACCCCAATGGGTCTTCAAAAATGATTATAATTATTATGCTTGCGATTACGAGATTTGTAAATATCATATTCTGGTCCAATTCGAATTGTTATACAGATTGAATACGCTGATTCTTCGGCTTTCTCGCCAAACGTATCAAAAGCATTTTTGATTACTCCGTACCTAAAAAGCATAAGCCGACTGCTTATATCTGAAAGGACCTGAGAGAGTAGGTACTAACTAGAAGTCCAGACGCAATTTTTGCCGATATTCTTCCACCGCATGAAAACGCTACAAGCGTCTGTCTGTACTCGATGCTTCCTGGTAAATGCTTCAGTTAAGGCACGTCAGCCTTTTTATCTTGTTGGAGCTGTATGAGAAGACCCAGAGATATTTAAAAAACGCTGTGGGCACAGTCCGGGACATTCCGTCCAGAGTGTATCAGCTTCTTTTGTATAAACGTCCAGTTCTCATAAATCATCGACAGACAGTCAGTCGTATATACATGTTGCATGATCTAAGACGCGACAACTTAGTCTCACCGACATTGGTGTTGCGCTTATAAAGAACCTTGAGAACACGCACGCAGCACGATTTGAAAGGATTAGTGAAAGTTGTATTTTTGAATTCGATTTTTTAATCACTTACACAGTTTTCCAGTGTAGATCTGACAAAATTTCCTATTTGTGTCACAAGTCATCTTTGCTTCCCGTCATGATTTGTCGATTTATCATAAAGCATATATATAGGATCATGGTTTTCAGCCAACTTAGCCTCAATCCTAGTAAATTTTACCCGCATATACAAAAGGTTTTCATCGCAAAATGTTGAATAAAATTATTTTTTGGACGACAAACCGTTTCAATTGACCGTGTTTATCGTCAGTTTATTGACTAGTGAGGGAACTATATAGTCCTCTATTTTATCCTACGTAGCCTCGTTATCCAATAAAAATCTATTCAGAGTTCTGTTTTTCCACCTACCAAGTTGTCATTTACCCGTATTTGTTTCAAGTTTGCATTTTGTTATTGAGTAAAATTTGCTTAGTATCAATCATGCTGTTTGGTCCTCTAATACTGATAGCTTAAAGAAATCGTTTCATCATGCATAGCCCCATCCGCATATCCTCGAAATTTCGGCAGTTATCATAACTAAAAATTTTTAGACTTGCGTCTTGTTTTGCTATTTTTGACATGAAATGTCAGGCAACCCCTCATTGAAATCTGAAGGAAACAAAACTCTATTTAAAACCCAATGCACATATGCAAAAAATAGACCTAGGGGCGCTCGATAATTATAACAATTTTATCTCTCATTAAAAATCATTTTTCCTGTTCTTGGTGCCCTTTATTACGGAAGGTTGTCAACGCTTACGTCTCGGCAGTGTGAGAAGCTCATGCCTCTCATTAACCTGGTTGCCAGTGACACCGAAGACAAGCACAAACAACGTTTAAATCTTATTTTAAAAAAACCTTCCTAATAGTTGACAGCAAGTCGATGTCGCTTTCCACTTCGTTCCTTCATGCGACTTCAACTTTTATCCAGTAGGAAAATCCACTAATTCTTGTCAAAATATTTTCGTTGATAGAAGTGAACTTTGATTTTTCCCATTCGAAACGCTCAGCACAATATCTCATGGGAAATAATTTTAAATAAGTCAAGATCAACCTCCACTGCAACGAAAAGTTTCTCCTCCATTAAAAATGTAAAGTCACTCCCGAATTCTACTCATCTGCCTTTTGCCTCTATAGGAGATTCACCATCGGAAGTCAACAAAATCTTCCCCTGCCTACTGCAGTTCCATTTCCATCTCGCTCTTCTATTGAGCAAATGATCACTGAGTCAGTTGTCACCAGCCTCTTTAGAACGCCCCCAAGAAGCAACGATCGCTCAGATGCGGATGCCGAATTTACTAGGAGGCTTGATCTGAATAGTAAAGATGAGCCAATTCTAGAAGCACAACCAACGCCAGCACTCCAAATAATGAAGTAGTTAATAAACCTAGATCGAATCGATCTCGTTCCCGCGACTGACCACTCAGGTCTGACCTCGCGGTTAAGTCAAATGAGCCAGATGATAGTTCAGGGGGATCTTTACATCTCTCTCCCGAATCATCAACTTAACATTACCACCTAGGTCTTGAAGCCCACTTACACACCAGCCCGCAAAATACAAGTATATAGCGTTGCTGATAATTTTTTCAATCCCATTCTTAGTCTGACATTCCATAAAATAAAGCCCTTTCCTGATGTTACTTATTTCTCAAAACCATTACTTCCGCTACCTAGCTTAAAATACTTCTCATATTATGCTCAAAATTCACAAAATCCTGTTTTCTCGCCTAATATTTTTTGAACCTGGAAAATTAGTTTTTCTCTTCCTGGGTCCTCCTAAAATGTTCTTCAAAGTAATGCTGCATCTCTGTTTAGTGATAATTACCCCACAAATTTTACACCACAGCAAGTTTGTCCTCCACCACTTGCTTTGTCTTAAAAAGCTTAATTTTCCACCAATAGCTCTCTATTATTTATAAGTAGCAATGGGCGGAACCTAAATATCAGAAATACGCTCAGTATTGTCTCTCTCACAGCAAGATCAGTGGTGCAAAAGATGGCAAAACTAAGAAGTGTGACTGTTGAGTTTGACCCAGACGTACTGTGCACTGCAGAATCATGTGCTCACGCTCTAATTTCAGACTCAGCACTGAAAAATGATAACCTTAGTTTAAACCACTTGGATCCCATAGATTGGCGCAGCGGAAGTTGCCTAAATAACATAAGAGCCTCACTTGCACAATCGCCTTATGACCTGAGCATTCCCCCTTCTCTGGAAATTGATGCTTCGCTTTCGTTATCCTTTCGCAAAATGGGAAAGCCTTAGTCGGATGTGTATATAATCCTCCTTGTTACTCCGGAAACGAATGCTAATTTTTGGAACTTCTTGGTAAATTTGCAGAGACCTCTTTTGATCTGAAGTCATCGAAGGCGAATTTTAGTTGCCCAAAATCGACTGGCATACACACACTTCTTCTCCTTAATTCCAGAAGCTGCTCGATACCATTTACTTTTTAAAATTATCTCAATTAGTCCACTCTTCGACCAGATACGATAGTTATTACGACTTTGTTTTTACTACTTACATCTTTCCTTTATCGATGGATTTCTATCATGACGTTTTTGCAAGTGATCGGGCAAGTGATAGAGTCCAAATGGGCGCCATAATAATCCAATTCAATTTTAATTTATTAATCCATTGTCGCCTTTCAGTTGCCCTTTCCGTAAAGCCAACAGTACAACGTAGTATTTCTGACTTTGCTTATATAAGCATTAAATTAGTATATAACTTTAAAAGCATTCTTGAGTGGCACACTATTTTTTTCAAATAATGATTGATTTTATTCCTCGGAAAATGTTCAAATCGAGTGCTCATTCCATCGCTCTGGCACGCATTCTTAAAAACAGACATAAAAAGCTACGGATGCAGTTTAAGATCCTTCTGTGATCTCATTAACTATTGTCTTAGAATCCTTGAAATATCTGAAATAGCTTCGAAAATTAGGCTTGCGCAAAATAGGCGTAGAGAAAGTTTGGCTATTAATGACGTGAATGCTTCTAAATTAGTTTCTCAGATCTTCCATCAGATGTTATCTGCTAAATTCTACCAAGTCATTCCGCTTTCGCTTAGTATCAAAGATGACTTTCTTGCAGAGGTGTCGGACAAAGCATAAATGTTAAATTCGCACTCTACCAAACATTAAACCATTAAAACTGATCCCCTCCCCGTAATTCCTTCGTTGTCTGATGCTTCTCTGAGCACCATTAATTTTTCTGCTGAATGAGTTCAAAAACTGATAAGCCGTATTCCTAACTCGCACTTAGTAGATACGGTAAATATCCCGAACTCTTTGGTAAAGCAGCTAAGAGACTTTCCTCCTCCGGTTAGCAAAATCTTTTTTTAGCATTGCTCGTAAATGGCTTCTTTCCTGACTATTGTAAAACTTCTATTATATTTCCAGTATTTAAGTCTGGCTGTCGTTCTGACGCACAGAACTATCGAGGTGTGCATAAAACACCCTATTTCGACAAAATCTTTGAAAAAATTATCGCCGTAAAAATTTCCGAATTTCGCATAGCCAATCAAGTTATTAGCCCATCCCCAGCATGGTTTTTTCCAGATCGCTCTTGTGAAACATGTCATCTGTCGTTTCTCAATCTACATACTACTTTTCGTAATAACCATCTATATGTTGACGTTGTTTATTTTGATCTAAGTAAACTCTTTGATAAAGTTAAATAAGAAGCTCTGAGAGTTGGCAGTCGACTTATAGACTTTGTCAAGTCATACCTGTCTAATCGTAAACAAATTGTTTTAGTGAGATTTTCGTTTTGTAATGAAAGCCCTATTGTAAGTGGTATTGTAAAAGGCACGATTTTAGGTCCTCTTTTGTTCTTGCTTTACAAAAATGATATCTCGGCGCCAGTTAAATATTTTCAATTATTTATTTATGTTGATGATCCCAAATTTTTGTGTATTCATTCAATAAATCTACGAGCCTTCATTGCCTGGACCAAATGCAGCCTGACTGGCTTGCTCTCTCAGCTTATAGCTTCAAATGGCTAATGGAATTCTCTCCGTCTTAATATCGCTATTTGTGTTTTGGACCTGAGAGGCTAACACAAATAGTGGTCATTCAAGGCACACCTATGACTGAATGTACTCACACGAAGGATTAAGGCTTAAGCTACACTAATAATCTTGATCTCGCGCCAAACGCTGACAGAATTACACTCAAAGCTGCCCAGATATGTGGCTTTATTTCTAACAATTTCTATCCTTCTGAAATTAAATTAAGACTTAATCGTATGCTTGTACTTTCAATTCTCGAGTATCGCTGCCCATTCTTTAATTTGATGAACGAGGCTAGTCGCTTAAAAATTGAGTATATCCAAAGATGTTTTACTACAAAACTTGTAGACAGGGAAAATCCAAATATCTCATGCTCAGAGAGATGCAAGCTAATAAACTTAAACTTTTTATGGGTTCGAGTACTAGAAGCAGGCTTCTGTCTGCTCTTTCACATTAATAATAATGCAAATCTTCCTCGAATTCCAGCACTTACCCCCCAGTGGTCGCCCATACAATCCTCGTAACTCTTCCCTGATTATTCATCCTCCAGCTTTATCCACCTCCAAGCGTTTTCTATGTTTAGCATCCAGATATCCTTTCCTCTGGAATAACTTTCCAACAAATATAAGATCTCCACGCCTTTATGTGAATACTGACTCGATTAAACTTTTGTTTTCCTTATCCTTTCCGGACAACATTCTCTATGACACTGACGCCATTAGATTTCCGTATCTGCCCACATTTCCTTCTTTTGTGAATCGTATCGCTTCCTTGGATCCATCATAAAAAGTGTTTATCTTTCGGTTTCTTAGTCCATGCATCTTTCCCTCACAGAATACGATCTATCGACGCTCTTGGCAGAATCTTCTGTATCTGCCATACACTAGTAATCTGGTCGCATTTCCCTTGCCACTTCCTCTGCTGAATACGGCTGAATGTAGATGATCGAATTTGGGTTTCTATCGCCTCGAATCGGATTTTATATTCGTCACTTTGAAATGAATGGCCTCATCCGGCATATTAATTCTCCCATGGTGCATCCCGACGCGCTCCTTTTGTTCAAGTCTACATACAGGCCAGTCCTGCCTGACCCGCCTAATTACCTCTCCATGAAATCCGTCAAAGAATGACTTATACAGTCCTGTCCTGTCTACTTTTTATATATTAAAGAGCGGAAGTTTTTTTCTCTCTTAATTCTAATCCTATCATACTTGTTTTGTTTATGTTAGGAGTTTTTTTTACTGCTCGCAACACATTCTTCGTAAGATGCTACTTATGGAAAAACTAGAAATTAAGTATTCTAATTATTCTGTATACCTCGTCCAAAATTCTAAATGTAATGTAAAAGTTATTCGTGCTTGCTATGAAAGGCCCCCCACGGGTCATGAATAAAAATTGTTATTATTATTATAAAGAACTCCATTAGATTACTCTTTCAGTTTGCAGTCTTTAACTAAAAGTTTCAAGTAAAGTGAACAGATGCAAACGTAAGCGGACAATGTCCTTAGTAAAATCTGATATATTTTGCCGTAGTTGTAGCTTCGGTTTTGGTTGCAGTGTTCTATAATGATTCGGAATTCGACCTTGCAATATTGGCCATTACTTTGTATTTTATAGTGTTCTAGACAAATATCCCGAAAAGATGTGTTCTGCAGTTAAAGTCTAGCAACATTCCTCTGGTACAGCATTAATGAAAATCCCTACAAAAATATGGAATCCTTTACTGTTTTTTTGCAAAAGTTACAATTTGAAGGTGTTTGTTTACTCACCGACGTAGAAAACGAGCAACAAATGGAAATAGCGTTCTATATCAGACCTAACGCACATTTTAGAAAATCGGGTATTAATGTAGACATTTATTTTCAATAGCGTTCTTTGGAGATATTAAAGGTCGCTATTATCAGAAAACAGACTGTTGGAATATGACATCCCTAAATGCTTAGACTTTCCTATATTCTGACTGCAAATGCAAATTTAGAGCTGATAGCCGTCGTCAACATCCACAATTTTACACGAGAAGTTGGAATTAAGTGGAAGACTCTATATTCAGTCTTGTTAGGCTAAGGCCTTAAATTCGCACTTTACGACTTGGAACACGAGAGCGCGTTCTACCGTCTTAAATGAATCAGTTGGCAACTCCTATCTATGCTGTGCAGTTTTTGTTGAAACCACAGCTTCCTGACGTAAGAACTTTGACAAATTGGAATAAATAAGGCCTAAGTTATTTGCAGTCGATCGATATATAAAGGATATTTTAATAACTCTGCGATCATTAAGCTTGCCTAGACAGATATCCAGAAAAAACAACTAGAAAAAGAAGAGACCTTATTCTTACAGATCGAATTCAAGTCCCATAGACAAAGTTGATCGAAATTAATTTTAAACTCAAACATCAGTCTTGTCATTTTGATGTAAATAAACACACAACGGGTCATCAACACAAATGAAGATTTGAAAATTATTAATAACTGCCAAGTGATAATGACATTTATCATGAAAACTGTACTTGATGCAATTTTGTAGGCATCGCCAGAACCAACACAGTAAGGATCGGGCGATCAGTACGAAACTCCTGAAGAAGTCAAATAGGTGGTAGTGTTTGTAGATAGTTAAGGAGATAATACACCCTATCCCGTTAAATTGTGTCAAAACAGCAAGGAAATGGTCATTGATACGTCGGATATTTCAACCTCTATTCCGTACCATGGTAATGGGACTGCATTCAACAGGGTGTGTGGCTGAGCGCGTGCTCGTTGTCGGGTAAAGAAATTGCCCACTAGGTAGCCGGATACAGGATCAACGTAAGTTTCTACAAGCCGAGATCAGAAAGTGGAATTACAGTCCACAAACTACGCCACTACGTAAGGTAATTACAATTTATTCAATGAGCGTTTACAGGCAGTGACACGGAATGATTTAGCGCACTTTCGGCAAACAGAAAATATTTCTCGATTATTAAATAAAGAGGAGGGTTCAGGTCATAAAAGAAACGGCAGTCGAGAAGAGGATAGGCAACACAACACCCGCTGTTTTCAGTCGTCATTTCTATTCATTAAATTAGGACTGGATTAAACAGAATTACTTCAGAACAGCTTTCGCTGTTGGCTGACGCAACGGTTTATAGCAAGAGCGGCCAGGGGCTCAGAGTCCACTAACGCCTTCACCAGGGTGGATTAAATCAGTGGAATCATCGCACAAACTGTATGGGCGATTTTTTCGAAACAAAAAATGAGTAATAGTTCTCTCAAAAAAATTAATTCTGGATTATTTTTCAATTCCTGGATGATTCGTTCCAAATTGCAATTGCTCTTAGAGAAAACAGATGACGATATTTGACGGAACGTGCCAGAGAAGAAATAGGAAGACCTCAGGGTGACTTTTACGTTGTGGGTGGTCAAATTCTTTTAAAGTAGTAAGTAAATTAAAAGTACAACTGTTTAACGTCTTAAGAAATAGAAATAGTCCCTATGGAACCGGCAAACCCACAAGACATCGAGACATTTACGCTCGCAACGTTTCACCTTGTAGAAGCATTGACGGTCCAAGGTCAAACCACTCTTGGGACAAAGTTTTGGGAGTCCTAGTTTCTTCGCTCATAAGCAAGCAAAATAAATACTAACAGTATTCCAGGCCACGCCTTACATACGTGTTTTAAAGGCGCATCCTCGTCGAGCTGGTTTTAAAGTTTCGGAAGATAAACACGGTGGATCTGCTTGCTTTGGAGACTACCAGACCGCAGTATTCTGAAAGCTTAAGACTATTAGAGCGTGATACACCTAAATTCTTAACACCTTCAGGGAAATAAATTTCGTGAGCGTCAATAACCCTGATTACTGGGTATTTATGCCAAGAAAGAAAAACAAGCCATATGCGGCAACACTAGGCGAAGGTCTGTAGGCCGCTTTTTACGCCAGATCTTTCGCATATTTATAAAAGAGCATTTTAATATCGTTAGTCTAGAAATATTGGTGGAAAAACCCGAGTATTCTATCTGCTTTGGTGACAATCAGGACAAAGTTCACTGAAAGACTAGAACACTTGCAGTATGATATACCTAGATTCCTACCAACTCCGAGTGCATTTAGGTCGTGCGGTCAGTACTTAGTTGAAGAAAGTGATTGTCTCCGAGCACTAAAACTGAACACGTGTGTCAAAAAAGAGAGCCACCATGTGCAGTGTCGCTGGCTTAAGGTCTTCAGTTTGTTGCTTGGAATTTTGGGCACTCTATGTCATTCTGCCAGCCTGTATGCATTATTAGGCAACACTTAAACAGTCAGCATAAAAAAGCCCTGCCGCTTTTAATGGACCAACAATGACTGTGGCATTTCTTTCAATTTCACTACGAATCGAAAAGAGGAATATATCTTTAGTAAGGTCTGCAAAATGTACTCTTATGCTGGTGTGTTATTTTCGAAGGTAGAGCGATATTGCACCGTAAGAGTTAGAGTTCCCGCAACTTTCATCCGTGACGTCTTTCCTAAGTGAAGGTTGTTTTTGTCTTGCAGGCCAAGTGGCTTTGAGCACGTCTGGCAGGTCAGTCTGTCTAATAGGTCAATGTGTCTGGCTCGGCCAGGAGTGATATTGAGGGCAGCTGCAGGTGAAACTAAGGTTAACCTGATCAAGTTCAAATCGAGGCAGACTCATGTACGAACTTGTCTGGTCCATCGTAACTGCGTCCTACGGCGTTTCAAAGGGTCAACCAGTCCAAAACCTGAGACAGCAATTTCACTGCGCCATTTTTAATTTACTTTTCTAACATTTGCGATTAAGGTCCAAAATAACTTACTCGCAGTTATATATCTGGTGATTTCCGTTGAAAATCCAAACGACTTATGAGGTCTAAGTGGAAATCCGATTGTCTTGAGAGCCAAATGTCGCTTGAATAAACCATTTGACTATGATATAATAGCGGTTAATCAGAAACTATCTGCAAATAAATTTCAGCAAACTTAAACGCCGTTCAGTGTAGTTGATCCAAGCTTATTAAGGAAAAAAGGTGTAAGTCATTGAGTACTCTTTTTGAAACGATAAAATGGATGCGATGTATAGAGAAGTCAAATGTGTCCACAATGGTAAGAAAGAAGATGAGACAGTCTTAGGGGATAAGAACGATCTCCCGTAGCTTTTATCGACCATTCAGTGTATTTAAGGCAAATAGGCTAACGCCTTTGAATTCCCTACTTGTACAGAAAAATCGATAAATAATAAAAGTAAAGAAATTACAGCATTGAGTGAATGCCGACATTGACTTACATATGAAATTTGCCTTATAGATAAAACGTCTCACAGTCCGCTTGTTGTCGCAGCATATGTCCTTCAAGCTGGCATTTAAATGTCGCCACAGATTGAGACATGACAACCGTCTCGGGTAGGTTATTCCACGGTTCCATGACACTGTTGGAGAAAAATACTCCCTCACATTGAATCTCTCCTGGGGCACACGCAGCTTGAGGGGATGTCCCTGGAGGTTAGTTGTTGTGGCCAGTTAACACAAGTCATCGCATCAAAGGGCGCAGTCCAAGCCACACACGATACGGAAAGTTTGTGTCAAGTCTCCGCGCAACTACCTATAACTCAGGGGATAGAGATTAAGGTTAGTTAAGCGAATCTCGTATGGCAGCGCACTTTGACGTCTTATTATTTTGCTGCTCGCATGTGCACCCTTTTGAGCACATTGTAATCCTGATGCGTCCATGGTCTCCAGGTCTGAATTGAATATTCGAGGTGCAGCCTTACAGACTTCGGAGAAGCAGTCTTCATCGAAAACTGCGAATGCCCGCCTGATGGCATATAGCATTAAAGTTGCGGCCTTGGTCGCCTTAGAACATTGTGTAGAAGGCTTAAGGCTGTCTGCAACCCAGACTCTGAGATCCTTCTGCGTTTCTGCATCTCGAAGTGGCATTCCGTTCAGGTGATATTGCAGCGTACTAGGAGTCTGATTTCCGTGGCGCATCATTCAAATTGAAGGATAAGAGCCATCTGCGGGACCGCTCGTTCAATCGACAAAGCTTTTCTTAGAAGTAGGTCTCATCCGTAGCATTCTGGATGGCTTTCCAGATTTTTATGTCATCCGCAAACATAGCACTATCAAAGTCCAACCCATCTACACAATCATTGATGAACAAGAAAAAGAGGGTTGGTCCGAGCCCTGAACCTTGCGGGACTCCACTCTCTATGAATGTACGCCGTGATTGCTGTTGTTCTACGCAGACAATTTGGGAGCGACTGACGAAGAAATTCTTGATCCATTAAAAAGTTTATCGCCCGTGTCCATCATTCTCAACTTGTGGAGGAGACGCTGGTGCGGAACACCGTCAAATGCCTTCTGGAAATTAATATAGGCCACGTTCACAGTGTGTTTTGTGTCCAATGCTCTTGTCCAACTTTGTACTGTATACAGCAAGTTCGTTAGACATGATCTTCCCCAACGTAAACCATATTGTTCATTGGACAAGAACTTGTGGCTTTCCAGATAAACCATCAACTCCTATTTTAGGGTTTTCTCCACCACTTTGCAGCAGATTGATGTCAGACTGATGGGTCTGCAATTCGTCGCAAGGGCACGACTACTGTTCTTGTAAGGTGGTGTAACGTGGGCCGTCTTCCAGTTTGTGGAAAAATTTCTGCCTCAAACGATTAGTGACACAGAAAGGATAGTTGTTTGGCCAGCTCTCGGGCAAGGTCAAAGAGCAGCTTTGCTGGGATCTCGTCCGAAACAAGAGATTTACACTCCTTCAAGCCTATTATTTCTCCCATAGTCGCTTCTTCTCGAAACACTCTATTTTCGTTTGTGGGATCTCTTAAGTTCTCGGAACTAGTTGGAATAAAGCCTCCTTCTCTTTTGAAAACGGATTGGAAAAAGTGAAAAAAATGATGAGCTTTATCTACACTGTCCGATATCTCCAAACCGTCATTATTCCTCATTACAGGTATGGGATTCCTGTTACTTGTGCTCTTCCGCATATAGCTGTACAGAAATTTCGGATTTTTAACGGCTCGGTGAAGTTAGCTACTTTCGAAATTCCGTCGACGCCTGAATATCAGGTTTTTGACCTTATTTCTTTGAACTTTATATGCTGTAAATGCTGCAATGTTGTTTTTTTGGCGGAATTTCTTCCACAACCTTCATATCTTGTTGATCTTCTTTTTGAGGTCTCGTGTTAGCCACTGAGGGCTGTTGGATAGATAGATAGATAATTTTTATTAAGGACCCGTCGGGGTCCCATCGAGGCAAGTTAAATTAAATATAAATGCGAGTTTTAGACAAGGTAGGCAGAATCTTTACAAAATGCAATGCATAGTTTCTGAATTAGTAGTCCATTGAGAAACATAAGTTGTGAGTGATGAAAATAAAACTGCATACAATAAGTTAAAAATGATTTGGTTAATTTTACAGGAGAAAAAAATCCTTATCAAAAACAATGACAGAAAAAAGCGAGCATTACTGGCCTTTAGGTGGCGGTATAAAACGGATCGTTGTCGGTTATCGTCAGAGTTGCAATACATGTCAGTCTTGAGGGGTACGTATGCGGGTCAGATAGGACTGGCCTGCATGTGGCATTGTATACGGGATTCACAATTGACATCGTCTGGGCCGGATTGATAAGCCGGCTGAGATTATTCGCATCAAAGAGGCCAGACGAGAGGAACCCAGACATAATCGTTTAAAGTCCATTATGAGCCTGGCCGAACAGTGAGGAAGGGAGTTACGACCAAACTACTAGGAGACGGCGAATAAAGAGGGTTTTGCCGTGAGGGTGGACATGCGGCTTTAGGACGGAATGCGGGAGATGACATCAAGAACCGCGAAAATCGTCGCCATGAGGGAGAAGTAATAGCAGAGGATCAAAAAAATTATTCAGTACAGGGGATTATAATGGTATAATTGAGGATGACCACTTGATCTATCATTAAATCCGGGAGGAACGTTCTCGAAGTCAAGAACCTGAGTGTTCGGGAATGAGACCGTTAACAGTGCCTTTATGCTTTCCGGTGTAAGATGTTTGCGCAATTTCGACTTGAATACCAGTAACTTAGGCGATGACCTAATTTGTGGCGGAAGATTATTCCAAAGGAAGGCATATTGGGAAGCAAAGAAAAGGGAGCGCTTAGATGTAGTACAAAGAGGCGGCGGAATCATAATGCAGGAGTTGCGCGTGGCATAAGACCGATCTCTCGTAGTGAGACTGTCAATGAGCGGAAGACTTGAGCTAGAGTTGATGCGAAAAAGGAAGCAAAAGCCAGCTTCAAATATTCTAAAGCACAAAAACTTCATGTTCGCAAGCTGTCATCTCAGAGTATAAGAAATACTGGACGAAGCTTCAAAGAACAGTTTCGGGTGAAAACCCTCTGAACATTTTCGATTTTGTTACGGTCGCAGGCATTCATCAAACCGAAGAAAGGACAGCAATATTCGAGGACTGGAAGAACAAACATTTGATAAAGTCTTAGCTTCATTTACGGAAGGAAAAAATTATGCGATATGAATCCACATATCTGCGCGGCTTTGGCAGAGATTCTATCTGCATGAGGTGATAAAGCAAGTTTATTTGTATAACTTAGACCTAGGTCCTTTATGGTGAGGCATTGTGAGAGTGGGTAATTCTGAAAAATTATGGGACCAGGAAGCTTGGCAGGACCAAAAGACATGAAACTACACTTGGATGATGAAAACTCCATCTGCCATGTCGAACCCCATCTGCTTAGGCGTAGTAAATCGGCATTAATTTTTTCATCACAAACATTTGCGGTGTCCTTAGAGTATGAGTAAACATACTTGAGGTCATCGGCATAAGTAAAAGTTTGCGAATTTCCGAGTTCAGTCGAAATATCATTGATGTACAGGAGGAAGAGTAGCGGACCCAGGACCGCTCCTTGAAGTACGCCACTCGTGATCGAGTGGGGTGTCGAGTAGCTATTACCGACCATGACTTTCTGATATAGGTTGAACAGATAGGACAAGATGAATTAGAGTAGAGGCGGCCGGATGCCGAGAGCTTCCAATTTTACTAAAAGGCTTCTATGGGGCACCTTGTCAAAGGCTCTGCTAAGATCAAAGTAAATAACTACCACTGACTGCCGCTCATTACGAAGAGAAGTGATTAGATTAAGAAAAGCCAAGTGGCATGTTTCGCAGGATCCTTCAGGTAACAATCCATGCTGACAAGAGTTCAGAAGCCGATTAGCTAGACAGAAGTCAAAAATTTCATTGAAAATAATCCTTTCAATTTGTTTCGCTAGAGACGGCGTTTTGTGCACGCCCCGACAGTTATTAACATCGGACCGATATCCTGACTTGAAAACGGGAATGATAATCGACATTTTCCATGTTTCAGGAAAGAATCCTTTTGAAAAATAAACCGAAATAAGTGACTGAGCAATATGGGAAAGTCGGACGCTTGTTTTATAATCGAATTCGGAATCCCGTCCGTTCCTGAGCAGTGTGAGTATTTCAAACGGCTCATGTGATACTTAGAGAGATCTGAGGAATCATGAATTGTACTAAGTATCCTACCTGAAAGTGATCGAAAGAAAGGAACCGGATCGGACTCGGTATCAAGGTGTTTTGCAAAGCAAGCACTAAACAACTTCGCCTTGTCAGTGTCATCGGAGAGGAAGACTGTGTTATCCTTTAGCATGGGCGGCAGTTCATGAACACGCTTAGAGGAGGACCGATGACGAAAGATGTTAGCGACGGATTTGCCAGGGTTCGAACCACTGAGAGCAATTGATTCTCTTTGCCTGTCGCGCGCTTGGCGCATCCTTGAGGCCATCTCAAAAATCTCTGTGATTCTAAGATGAACAGATAAGGAACTAATGGATGGGTCACGCAGTTGTCGCCTCAAATTTTTTAGTCTGCTGTAAAGAAAATGAAGATCAAGGGAATCTGAAGAATAAGGCTTTAGATATCTACGCGGCACAAACTCTAGAATGTCCTTGGAAACATTGGACATGACATCACGAAGAATGGTTGAATCGCTACAAGTGAGGAAGCCACACCAATCCAAGGATCTCATATAGTTATTTATGAAGTCGCTATCTACGCATTCGTACTTCATGAAAGTCTGAACGGCGCTTGTCTTTTTTAAAAAGGCAAGCGGTAGGCAACAATGAATTAAAACGTGGTCACTGTCCAAAAGGTCCTTTTTCAAAGCAACAGAAAGAGGAGCAATGTCATTGGTAAAGATAAGATCTAAAATGTGATTATCTCTTGTTGGAGAGCGCACCAGTTGGGACCACTTAGAAAAATTGACAATATCTTGAAAGGGCTGGAATCTGGGTGGGCAGCTATTGTAAACCCAGTCAATTTCAGGAAGGTTAAAATCCTCAGTGATCATTTTAACATCGAAAGCAGCTTCCGAAATAAATTAAAAAAATTCACAGTGTTGTGATTTATCATTTGCTAAAGAATTTGGGTGATTGTAGACACAGACAATTATTGCCTCTCTTTCCGGTAAGAGACTAACAGATGCAAAGCAGAATTTTCCCGTGAATGAGAAAACATCCAAGTTAAAGGGAGATTGCTTTATGTAATATTAAAGATAAAAAAGACAACCACACCCACGCCTATTGGTGCGGTCTTTGCGGTAAAATTCGAAGTCATCTATGAGAAGAGCAGATTCGGTAATTAAAGGATGGGTCCAAGATTCTGTTACGCATATAATATCAGGCGTCATTTCCAGAGCAATGGCTCTGATTTGGGCCATCTTGTTTATAACTGACTTGGCATTCAATAATATAATATCTAATGTGTTTCGAACGGCAATGCTATTATCGACGGTATTTTAAAAAAATTGGAGGCGGATTTGTACGCTGTGAAATAATGACACTTGGAGAATAAGTACCAGTTGATCTTGAGTTATTGAAGTTCGGGGAGTCAGCAAGAGAATGCTAAGTATGAGACCTATAGGATGTGAGGATATAGTTTTCAATTATTGGAAGGCTAGGGAAGTTAGAACATGGATATACTTGTTGGTAGTTAAATGGTGGAGGAAGGGGAGGAGGAGGGAGGCTAGTGGGAAAGAAGGGGCAAGTGGGTGAGGGTAGGCCGCTATAAGATCTCTCTTAACTAATATCTATCTTACTGGACCTAACCACGAGATCAGACTTGAGTGGCCAGGCATGGGAAAGGGGTGGATTCGATGTAAGTTTATTAACTATATCACTATTTTGAGTGCCGGGTGTCGGTTGTGCTTCAAAGACTGGCTCATCTTTACTGTTTAGACCAAGCTCCCTTGTAAATTTCGGAGCCGCATTTGAACAATCCTTGCTTCGTGGAGGAGTTTCAAAGAGGCTAGTTTTAAATGCCTCTGTGATAATGTGATCAGTCGAAGAGTTAGATGGAACTGGGGCCGCTGTAGATAGTGGGGAGATTTGGTAGACATCAGATGGAGAAACTGCTATAGAGGTATACCACTAATTCTTCATCAAAAGATATTTGCAATCGTCCGACCATCTGTACAAGTCTCCCTACTTGACAACTTTTCTCCGAGATCTACGTCGAAAACTATAAACAGCTGAGTCGTTTCCTAGTTAACTTCATAATTGGCAAATTCTTCATTCTAACAATTGTTGAAAACACCCTGCGCTACTCTAGAACTGATTGCAGAGTTTGAAAGCCATCAACAATGAGCCAATTTGTTATAAAAAAAACTCGTTTACGAAAGTTGTCGACTGGGATTTGTACTCGCTACCTGCGGATCTGGAGGCCAGAGCGTTAGCCACGACACTATTGATGAACGGTTTGGCGGTAGTCAAATATTTGAATCAACTACAGAGGAGCAGCTGAAAACGGTCTTTAATTCATTAGCAGTTTCTTGCGATAAAATGCCGCTGGAATCAATAGACTCCAGGGAGATTAAGCACAATAGGCTCGAAGAGATAAGACAGGAAATAAGAACCGATGCACTGCCAAGAGGCCTCGAAAACTGTATGACAGACGGTACGGATTCTGCGCTTGTCGGTCGCAGTGTCGGCTGTAAGGAACTTGAAAAGCGGGTCCAGACGCGAGAAGGGAAGCAAGGCCTACTGGCGGACATTATCATGGTTATTCTTAAGCACAGTAAGATAGAATTACCAAATAATCCGCCAAAATTCCGATCGATCGGCGACGAACATCCTACTAATAAAGGCACTAGCGCGGAAAAGTCAAAGCCAGTCAGGAAGAGGAAGCGAGTTATGTCGCCAGAGGAAACTCTAGACAAATCAGTTCCGGTGGATAACGTGGCGGTCGACACTAATGCATTAAAAATAAGTCAGGTTCCATTACCTGCTATAGTAACTAAACCTGCCAAATCGAACGCTCAAGTTGGGAAAGCCAGGCTGACCCTCAGAAGATCTGTTAGAAACTACAAGGACTCGCCGTTATTCTTGGAAGGCCATGCTGTTACTCCACTTCTTCACAAGGCTAACTCATCTGGAAAGTGCCCTAACCAATCCGTTTATGGAAAAGGATACAATAAGCCTTCGTGCAGTACATTGCAACAGGGTAATGACTGTAAGCGCTCCACTGCCGGAGCAAGTACGTTACATGAAAATCCATGCCCTATACCCCCTTCGCCGGCCGAAAATCATTCAAATGTCGAAGTTAATTTAGCCGTCGGGAATACTACAGTAGCATGATATCGTCCTAGCGCGGACGGGACAGCATGAGCTCTTCCATAAATCGTAGGCAAAATATTGTCATAAGTGGCGCCCCAGAGTCCACGTCCTGCATTCCGAAGGAACGAGTGACGCACGAACTAGACCTTCTTCATCAGTACACCAGTGCCATCCTGCAGGATGGGGAAATATTCACCGTTAAAAAAGCTTTCCGACTAGGCAGAGCGGACCCAAATCGTGACCTAAAAACATCTCCAAGATCCCCGAAAGTTATTTTGGAAAACGAAACCCAAGCAGCGATTTTGTTAGAACGTAGAACGACCTTACGCAATTCGCACAAGGAAGTGTTTTTTCAACCATACTACGAACCGAGGGAAAGACTGAAAATGAGAGAACTGAGATCGGAATTGAAGATGAGAATTGGCAGAGGAGAGAAAGGGCTGAAGATTAAAAATGGACAAATAGTCCAGACAAAGGGGTCTTTCCTGTGGTCAGAACCCGTCACAATGAAGGCCAGGCCTCTCCAACGAATCAGTCATTAAAGGTTATAACCGCAACTTTGCAAAGCCTCTTTAACAAATTAGATGAACTAAGAGACTTAGTTGATGAAATTAAGCCAGACATTATGGCATTCAAGGAAACGTGGCTTATTGAAGATATCGCAGATTCAGAAATTTCACTCACAGGATATCAGCAATTCAGGAGAGATAGACTAAGCCGAGGAGAAGGAGTCATAATTTATGTCACTTGCAAGCTAAGCGCTATGGCTGATGTACACAGACCGGTACGGGATGTGGAACTGCTAAGCGTTACCATATCAACTAAGAATGTCCGATCATTGACGCTTTCGGTGGTGTACCGTTCACCTAACCATACATGTGACCAAGATCTCAGTCAGTCAGTCAGTGTATTTGAGGGAAATGTCTCCACATATTGAGACATAACAACCGTCTCGGGCAGGTTATTCCACGGTTCCAGGACACGGTTGGAGAAGAAATATTTCCTCACATTCAGTCTACCCTGTGGCACACGTAGCTTGAAGGGATGTCCCCGGAGGTGAGTTTTAGTGGCGAGTTGGAAAAAGTCATCGCACCAAAGGGCACAATCCAAGCCGCGCACGATACGGAAAGTTTATATCATGTCTCTGCGCAACTGCCTATAACTCAGAGGATAGAGATTAAGGTTAGTTTAGCGGATCTCATATGACAGTGCACTTTGACCTCTTACTAGTTTTGTGGCTCGCCTCTGCACCCTTTCGAGCAGATCGTAATCCTGGTGCATCCACGGTCTCCAGGCCTGAATTGCATATTCGAGATGGGGCCTTATAAACGTGCCGAAGACTTTGGTGAAGCAGTCTTCATCGAAAACTACGAATGCCCGCTTGATGCATAAAGCATTGACGTTGCGGCCTTGGCCGCCTTACAGCATTGTGTAGAAGGCTTTAGGCTGTCTGCAACCCAAACTCCGAGATCTTTCTGAGTTTCTGCTTTTCGGAGTGGCATTCCGTTCAGATGGTATTGCCGCGTACTAGGACCCTAATTTCCGAGGCGCAGAATGGTGCATTTGTTCAAATTGAAGGACAAGAGCCATCTGTGGGACCACTCGTCCAACCGACAAAGATTTTCTTGGAAGTTGGTCTCATCGGCAACATTCTGGATGGCTTTCCAGATGTTTATGTCATCCGCAAACATGGCACAATCACAGTCCAACCCATCTACGCAATCGTTGATGAACAAGAGAAAGAGAGTTGGTCCGAGCACCGAGCCTTGTGGGACCCCACTTTCTATGAATGTGCACCTTCATTGCTGTTGCTCTACGCAGACAATTTGGGAGCGGCCGACAAGGAAATTTTCGATTCATTTGAGAAGTTTGCCACCGATGCCCATAATTCTCAACTTGTGTAGGTGACGCTGGTGCGGAACACTGTCAAACGCCTTCCGAAAATCAATATAGGCAACATGCACGGTGTGTTTGGCGTCCAGTGCTCGTGTCCAACTTTGTATTGTGTATAGCAATTTCGTAACACATGATCTTCCCCTACGGAAACCATATTGTGTATTGGACAAGAGATTGTGGGTTTCCAAGTAAAACATCAACTCCTTTTTGATTGTTTTCTCCATCACTTTGCAGCTCATATCCGAACTGTACCAAGCTAGCGAGAAGAAAGACGTCCTTATCGTTGGGGATTTTAACGCTCCTGGCATTGATTGGCTAACGTGGACTGCACAAGGGCCGCAAGACAGCTTTAACCACAAACTACTACAATGGGCAACGGACAAACTTCTCTGTCAGAATGTTACCTTAAGAGCACGGGTCAGGGAAGGACAGCAGTCGAACTGCCTTGATCTTATTTATACCCGAGAGGATGAAAATGTGTTACACCTGCAGGACCGACAGCCATTAGGGTCAAGCGACCACATCATGCTCTACTTCGAGTACTCACTGTTTTCCAAACCCGTCCAACCCGAAAGGTGGGAGAGAAACATTTGGAAAGGGGACTATTCTCTAATTAGGAGGGAAGCGGCAGCTACATCATGGGAGACTGAACTGCATGGTCGAGCAAACGACAACTGGAATACTTTCAGTTCCTTACTGAAAGAGATTGTTTATTCCAATTGTCCTCTCAGAAGAAAGAAAATCACAAACCGCCCAAAATGGATAAACCCGGACTTGAAGGCCTCTTTCAGAAAAAGAAATGGTCTGTGGAGGCGTTTCAGACTAAATGGCTCTAAAGAACACTTACGGGAATATAAGCGGCAACGAAACATTCGTAAAAGTGAGGCCTCAAAGCTGCGAAAGAAGTTTGAACTAAACATACTTCGAAATTCGTTGTAGCATCCGAAAATTCTAGATGGTTATCTACGATGTACTAAAAGGAATCAGGAGCTTATACCTGCCTTCAGGTCTGCAGATGGACAAGTGGAGATTGATGAGCAGGTTGAAGCGTCCCTTCTTTCTGACTTCTTTCAGTCCGTCTTCTCCCGAGAACCTAGTGTTATATTTGCCCATATATCCATTCGCCAACCAACCTCTCCTCCCAGTACACTTCCCCATCCTATTCCCTCCCTACCCTCCTTAATCGAGGAACCACTCTTTTTATCTACCATAGATAGGGCCGAGCTACTCCGGCTGAAACATGCCAAAATCGCCTGACCCAGATAGAATTCCCGCCCTAGCACTTCGTGAACTTGCCAATGAACTGTGCAAACCTTTATCCGCAATATTTCATAAGTCATCTGAAGACGGCGAGCTACCGGAAGAACGGAAGTGCGCACACATTACTCCGATCCATAAAGGAGGCTCAAGACTTGACTGCGGAAATTTTCGTCCTGTCAGTCTTACTTGCATCGCGTGTAAAATAATGGAACGTATTATCAAAAGACACGTGATGAAATACCTGGAACAGATCAAAATATTGTGTGATGCCCAACATGGCTTTCGTCCAGGGCGCTCCTGCCTAACGAGTATTCTTTACTCGCACGAGAAATGGACACGAGCTATCGATAAAGGTTTTCCAGTAGACGTCATATTCTTTGACTTCAAGAAGGCCTTTGACAGTGTCCCACACAGGCTTCTTTTACAAAAGATCTGGGATTTAGGGATTCAAGGGAGAATGTTTAAGTGGATCAGGAGTTTTCTGTCCTGCAGACTACAAAGAGTCGTCGGTAGTAATTCTACCTAGAAATGGGTAAAGATGGATAGTGGTGTCCCATAGTGTTCTATCTTAGGCCCAGTACTCTTCCTGATTTATGTTAATGACTGCGTCAGCGAAGTGAATTGCGAAGCTCTCATGTTCGCGGATGAAATAAAAATATGGAGTGAAGTCAAATGCGATGATGACGCAGAGATGTTGCAGTCGAACATAAACAAACTGTGTGCTTGGTCGAACAGATGGCTTTTGAAGTTTAACTTGTCCAAATGCGTGGTTTTGCCCCTGAACACCGGCCGCAATGTCTCTCCCAAACACAAGTACTTTATTGACGGGACGAGGTTAGAAACTGTGAAAAGACACCGTGATCTGGGTTTATGGACGACCACAAATCTATCGCCATCAGAACACTCTGGAAAGATGGTCTAGAAGGCAGCTAGTACTCTACACTGGATCAGAAGTGCACTTAAAATATTTCCTCCCGAACTTTTCGAAAGACTCCTTGGTGTTTTTGTAAGACGTCATCTAGAGCATGGAATGCCAGCAGATTTACCATGGATGAAGAAGGATATCAACTTACTCGAACAGGTGCAACGCGGAGCGACAAAGATGGTCGACGGTCTAAAGCATTTGTCTTATCAGGAGAGGCTGAATTTGCTTGGACTATTCCCTATCTCTTATAGAAAAATAAACTGCAGTCTACTCTGCATTTCCCGGATTGTTCGCGGCCAGGGTTGCTCATTAAGGGCAGAGGACTTCTTTGAGTTCGCCCGTACAAACCAATTACGTGGCCATGCATACAAAGTCGGGAATGAGCGCACACGTTTAGACCGACGAAAATTTTCATTCAGCCAGCGGGTTGTCAGACCGTGGAATTCGCTTCCAAGCGAGATGGTGACGGCTGACACAGTTTGTGTGTTTAAAAGAAAACTTGCTCGTCTAGTTTTCGACAGAAATCGGCTTGTACACATGACTATGCACAGCCAACTTTGTAAAATCTGTCATATACAATCTTTCGCACTAATTTACAAAGACCCCATGCACTACCTTATGATTACAGTTGAACTGTGACCCAATCACATTTTAAATTCCTGCAGTTTTATTTTATTTTTGAGTATGAATCTGCGAAAGCACTGTACATAAATAGTGTCATTAAGGCCTCTGTCTGTAACCCTTCAATATACATATACACATACATATACACAGGTAAAAGGCATATAAGTAGAATTCGGGGGTGGCTTTACGTTTGTTAATGGGGGAGAAACTCTTCGTTTCAGTGGAGTTTGATCTTGACTAATAAAAAGGTTTATCTTCCCTAAGATATTGAGTTGAGCGCTCCAAATGGGAGAAAATAAAATCCGCTTCACACCTACACGATAAAAGACAGTCTTCATTTCATTGAAGAAATTAAGGACCGGAACATCGCGGACAAGTGTATAATTTCTTTAGACGTCGAACCCTTATTTACAAATGTAGCATTGGACGAAACAACAGATATTATATGCGCGCATGCGTCCAAAACCCGACTCTGCCCCGAAATACTACGCGATCTGCTGGTACTTCGCACCAAAGATGTTCTACTTCTGTTTAATAGGGAAATTAACAGGAAAATTGACGGTGTCTCAATGGGTAGTCCACTTGGGCCAACCCTCGCCGACATTTTTATGGGCTGCCTAGAAGAAATGGTGTCATCACAATTAAACATGACAACAATATACAGGAGATACGTGGTTGATATATTCACGATTGTTGACAACAAGGAAGACGTCACCGGCCGACTTTTTCGACGAATAATTTGCATCCGAAAATCAGATTTACGGTGGAAATGGAGCAGTTTAACAAGTTACACTACTGCACGATCAGTTCGACCGAGCGGGAGTAGGTAGTACACCTCGTCTATACTGCCAGGATCTTTGGTAAAATCGAGGTCCAGACAACTCTCCTGTTGCCCTCCACGACCTCTAGTTGGAAACAGGACATGCTGCGCGAGTAAGGCTTCTAGGGTTGTCGAAGGTATTCATCGAGCACTTCGCATGCATATCACTCCATTGAATGCAGGGTGCATTGAAATCCCCGATGAGAACAACCTCTGGTCGGCTGGCGATATCCTTTATGCTTTGCAGTAGACAAGTATCTGGGTCGGGATCCGCCTGCGGGGGCCGGTATATAGTTCGAGAGACTGAGATCCCCGCGCCTTAAAAGTCAGCCAAATTGCCTCTGTGTCGTCAGAAATCTTGTCGGCCCTCTCACACACTGCTAAGTTGCTGTTGACATACATGGCAACTCCGCCAACCAGCCCTACGCCTAGTCGTGCGGTCTTGGCGGTAAAAATCTAAGTCATCTATGAGAAGGGCAGAGTCGGGAATTAGAGAATGGGTCCAAGATTCTGTTACGAATAAAATATCAGGCGTCATTTCCAGAGCAATGGCTCTGATTTGGACCATCTTGCTTATAACTGACCTGGCATCCAATAATATAATGTCTAATGCGTTTCGAACGGCAATGCTATTATCGACGGTATTTTAAAAAACATCTGGAGGTGGATATGTAAGCTGTGAATTAATGACACTTAGAAAATAAGTACCAGTTAGTCTAGAGTTATTCACGCACGGGAAGTCAGCAAGAGGAGGCTGAGTATGAGACCTTAAGGATGTAGGGATATAGTTTTCAAACAATGGACTGCTAGGGGAGTTAGAAGTTAAATTTAGAAGGAAAGGGAGGAGAAGATAGGCTAGAAGGAAAGAAGGGGCTAGTGGCTGAGGGTAGGCCGCTATAAGAATGAAAGGGTGGGGAGCCAGGTCTAGGTTGGAAGTCAAAGGAGATAGGTTGACGTACCTGAGATCAATTGGCATTAAGTGGTGGGAAGCCTGAACCAGGTTGGGGCATAAATGATTAAGGGCAATTTATGAATGAATTATTTGCTGGATATAAGATATGGCTATAATAATTAACCGGTACGCAGGACAGAGGATTATTCAGAGATATAATTGAAGCTGCGGGGTTTGTGGACGAGCTGGGCTAATCAGAATTGTTAGATCTAAGAGAAGACTGAGAAAAAGTCGGTTTACGTGAGAATAGAGACCCGATTCTACGCTCCATAGGAGTAAGATCATGACAAAGGAAAAATTTGGCCTTTTCTAGGAACGCAGTGACACGCTCTCGATCGGTCAAGATTGTGTCAACCTCGATTGATGAAAACAATT
>CACRXP010000067.1:87376-104419 GCA_902702965.1 Spirometra erinaceieuropaei
AATCCCGTAAACAATGCCATATGCAAGCCAGTCCTATCTGATCCACATTCGTACCCATCAAGGCTGAGATTTATTGCTACCCTGACGATGACCGACAACATTCCGTTATATATCACGACCTACAGGCCAGTCCTGCTCGCTTTTTTCTGTCATTATTTTTATTAAGGGTTTTTTATAATTCTTTAAAATTAATCCAATCATTTTTACTTTTCAAAGGAGTTTTTTTCACACCTCAATCATCATGGACTTCTAATTTAGAAATTAGGAATTGCATTTTGTAAAGATTCGGCCTCCCTCATCTAAAAGTCGCATGCAAATTTATTTTAACTTGCTTTGATGGGACTCCGACAGGTCTTTAATAAAAATTATCTATCTATCTATCTATCCATGAGTGTGAAAACTCTGCCAAAATTATCCTTTAATTAAGAGAACTTATACTTGATTTTTGCATTCAGATAAGCTCCCACAAATTTTGGGTGCTGAATCAACTGATCGACTGAACCGCAGCGATGGCGTTTTTGGTCTCCGAACACTATGGCCTGTCTCACCAGCTGTTCCTCAACGCCTCTACTTTGACTATCCCCAACTTCATGAAAGGAATTTGACGTCCGATAATCTCCGATTCCGTGCAACTTCCCCCCTTCTTGACGGTCGATATTCTATTACAGCCGGCAGTTTTTTCTCCTGAGCCCTCCAAACCATTAAATCCACCATCAACCATATTTTTATCCCTTAAACTCAGGAGTTTTTTTCACTGCCGGTCGGATTTATGTTTACTCGCTTCCCTTGACAATGCCTGTAAACTGGCAATAAATAAAATTTATACATTAATTAATTTATTTATTTAATAAAAACGTACAGTATTCCAGACCAGGTCTAACGTATATGTTGAAAAGACGCATTCTGATTTCCGTAGTTTGAAAATTTGGGAGGATAAACCCGGTCGTTCTACGTGCTTTGGAGACTATCAAGGCACAGTGCTCCGACAGATTGAGACTCTAGGAGTATGATACGCCCAAATCCTTTATAACCCCTGGCACATTTATTGCGTGACCTTCAATACTTAGCTGAGGTTGGCGGTCGTCGCCAACCACCATGACTGAGCACTTATGCCAAGAAAGAGAAAGGCGCCATGTGCGGCACAACTGGACGAAAGCCTGTAGATCGCTCCTAAGAAGCTTAAGCACGATGTCACGATCCGCTGGCTTATATCGATATGCAAATTTAAGATCATCGGCATACATGAAAGGCTTCCTATTCTGAAATAAATCGGGTACATCATGAACTAAAAGGCAAAATAAAATCGGGCCAATTACACTTCCCTGAATGGCTCGAATCGTCACACGTGTGGGGTTGGAGATGGTATTGGAAATCTTAACACGTTGTGTACTAGTGCCCAGGTAAGAGGATATAAAATTCAAAAGTTTGCCACCTATTCCGAAAGAGGACAGTTTTAAGAGAAGAAGAGAATCGTCAACACGATCACAAGCCTTAGTGAAATCGAAATATACAGTGTAAAGTGCAAAACCATTGTCCCTAGATTGGAGAACATAGTCAAAGAAAGAGAGTTGACTAGTCTCACAAGATCGAACTTTGAGGAATCCATGCTCAGCAGCACTCAATATGTTATTCACTGTTAAGTGACACGTCATTTTATCTTTGATCAATGTCTCTAAGATCTTCGAAGCTGCGGAGAGGGTGTTTATTGGCCGAAAGTCATCAAATGATGAAGATTTGCCGTGCTTAGGGATGGGCAAAATGTGTGATTCCTTCCACAAGGTAGGATAGGTTTCAGTTTCAAGAGCATGATTAAATATCTTGCATAAGAAGGATGGGAAGATCGTGTTTGCATCGGCGTTTAAAATGCTTACTGGGACACCATCAGGGCCTGGACTGTAAGAGTGACATATACGCCGAATCGCAACAGTCACATCCCACAGAGTGACAGTTATAGTTTGTAGAACTGCCCCGGCTAATGCCTGGATATTCGGAAGCGGAGTGGTAGAGTCTTCAATGAACGTTTTGGACAGAAAATCATTGAAGCTATCAGCGGTTAACTGGGCATCAACTATGGGATTTCCGAGAGCGTCACGGAGGATGGGGTGCTTCGTCTTTCTATGAGTTCGTATTTTTCTTGAGAAAAGTTTCGAGACATTTAACGAATGGTTTTGGGTAAACTGGACCTCTTCGGCTAGCTGTTTTTCTTCAGAAAATCTCTAATCTCGATCAAAATATCACAAATCAAGGGCAGAACAGAAACACCGTTCTGAAGATGGTAACGACGATAAAGCCTGCGCAATCTACGACGAATAGGTAAGGTTAGGAAAATCCCATCCCGAACATTAATAATTTTCTTATAGGGGACAAAAAGAGAAATAAGCGGATCCAAAATTTCGTACAGATTTGACGTGCAAACGTTTACATCCGAACTAAGTAAGGAATCAGACGAGTCGCAGGAATTAAAGTGTGTTAATAATTTGGTTAAGCGAGTTGATCAGAAATTGCGGAAAAAGCTATGCTTTGGGGACGACGTTTTTCCAGCCTCGAATTCCAACGTTGAAACAACTATGTCATGGTCTGAGCCCCCGAGTGGGCCTAGGGATGACACCGACGATGGCATGCAGCCTCTACAGAAAATTAGGTCAAGTATACTTGAGCCTCGGGTGGAAAAATCAACAACCTGATTTCACATCCAAACATCTAAGCCTCAAGAAATTCTTCGAAAATTCTGGGGCCTTAAGGTGGAGACCAGCGGACTTTGGGGAGACTAAAGTCACCTGCAACCAATTGATACTTAAAGCTTGAGTCGGCCACAGCATGAAATGCCTGTGAAAGTAAACGATCAAATTTTCGTTGGCGTTGGGAGGTCGATAAACGCAGCCGACGAGTAGGGAGAACTTATTTTTTAGTGCAAGCTGGAGCCAGCGGCTGCCTTCTATTGCGGAAAAATGCGGGAGTTCCAACGGCAAAAATGTAAGTGTTTGTTTAACGTTGACGCAGCTGCCTCCTCCACGGCTATCTTGGCGATCATTTCGAATGCAATTGTAGCCCAGAAGAGAGAGTTCGGAGTCAGCTACTGAGGTTGATGCTCACGTTTCAGTTTTTAAAACAATATCTGGACAATGGACGAACACCGGTGTCTGAAGCAAAGGCATCTTATTAAGCAAGGATCTGGCATTTAAAACTAAAAAGGTTTGAAGGAAATGTCTGTTAGTTTCTGAGGGAAGTGGGCTACATCGTCCAGTTCTGGGCTGCCCACGGAGCAAATGGTTCGGATGCAACCATCCGGTTTTGCAAAAACATTTGTTTCATCGAAAAATTCTGACGTGAATAAAAAGAGGTAGAATTAGAGAGAGGAAATGACGGGCAGGTGAACTGGCAACCATTGTTAGCTAACTTATTTTCAGCTGGACATCTGCGGGGCTGATATTGTAAAGTAATCCCGCCGGAACAAAACTGAGGATTGGATGAATTAACTGATTTATAATGGACATTATCATGAGGAATAAATTAATAAAACGGCCGTGGAGGAAACAAGTTAGGGGGTGGGGACGCATTGCTTCCATTGGAACAAGAGGTCTATTAAACGGTGGGAAAATCGGCATATTCGGCATAAATGCCTCGATATGAGGGCTTGGGTACAATTGTGAACCCGCTACGTTTATAGTCGGGGTATTTAAGGCACTTTTAGCCGATTGTGGAGGAAAAGATTTTATAATGGTGCTGGATTTATTGGTTTTTCGAGTGGCTGAGACAGCAATAGGATTTGCCTTTGACTAAGACACATGTTTAGGCTTACTAGGAGTTGTTGGGGGAGTCGATAGAGGCGTGTTTATACCAGGCGTGTTGGTGTGTTTAAAGAGCACAACATTTGCGGCAGAAGACTCGAGTTAACTCCCTACTTGACAAGATAAAATCGACTTCTATCATGAAGAAAAGGGTAACTAGTATCGGAGCATTATGGTTAAGCGAGCAGGACTGGCCTGTAGGTCGTGATATATAACGGAATGTTGTCGGTCATCGTCAGGGTAGCAATAAATCTCAGCCTTGATGGGTACGAATGTGGATCAGATAGGACTGGCTTGCATATGGCATTGTTTACGGGATTNATGACTGAAGATGTTAGCGACGAATTTGCCAGGGTTCGAACCACTGAGAGCAATTGATTCTCTTTGCCTGTCGCGAGCTTAGCGCATCCTTGAGGCCATCTCAAAAATCTCTGTGATTCTAAGATGAACTGTTAAGGAACAAGTGAGTCGAGACGCCTACATTTTTCAGAGGGAATATCGGAGATGTTCCCGTCAAATAAATGTCTAAGTATTGTGAGCAAATCGCCAAACTTTAGCATTAAGTCATTGCAGTGGTCAAGTGCAGACAGATTTAGCTGCCGACCAATTACAACGGGTGACGACTGTCTAGTAATATCATCTGACTTAGATTTAGGTAAAGCTTCTGACTTACGTTTAGTTAGGCCATGTTTGCTTACAAGAGCCGAGAGCTTACGTCGACCAGTGACTTTTGGTCTTATCTTGTCTCGAGGCAATTTGTGATTAAGAAAACTTCTGGCAGAAAAGTTGACTGAATTTCAGCTAGGGGCTACCGATGTTAAAATAAATTAGAACAGTTAGAGAGAAATAAATAAATAAATAAATTTTTAATTTAATGCCAGTTTACAGGCATTGTCAAGGGAAGCGATTAAACACAAATCCGACCAGCAGTGAAAAAAAAAAACTCCTGAGCTTAAGGCATAAAAATATAGTTGATGGTGGTTTTTGTGGTTTGGAGGGCTCAGGAGAAAAAAAACTGTCGGCGGTGGTAGAATATCGACCGTCAAGAAGGGGGGAGGTTGCACGGTATCGGAGATTATCGGACGTCAAATTCCTTTCATGAAGTTGGGGATAGTCAAAGTAGAGGCGTTGAGGAACAGCTGGTGAGGCCGGCCATAGTGTTCAGAGACCTCAAACGCCATCGCTACGGTACAGTCGATCAGTAGATTCAGCACTCAAAATTTGTGGGAGCTTTTCTGAATGCAAAAATCGAGTAATAGTTCTCTTAAATAAAGGAAAATTTTGCAGAGTTTTCACACTCATGGGTAGTTTATTCCAAATAGCAATTGCATTTACAGAAAAGAACCAACGATATATAACAGTACGTACCAGAGGCAGAAATAAGAAGACCTCACGGTGACTGTTACGTCGTGGGTGCAGAATATGAGAATTGCAGATTGTGATAAGTGAACAACGGGCATAGACTAGCAAAACTCAAAAGGAGATGGCAGCAGGCAGTTTTGAGAGAAGAGGCCTATATTTTAGGAAATTCGACCAAAAAACATGAGCTAAAATCGTTAGGTCTCACAGAAAAACCACTTTAAATAGTATCCTCCACTTATCTTCAAATTTAAAACCACCGGCTTGACCTATCAAATTTGGCAGCCGCATTTGTGCAACCTTTGCTACTTGGCGGCGTTCTGAAGAGGCTGGTGATAACTGACTCAGTGATCATGTGCTCAATGGAAGAGCAAGACGGAGCTGATGCCGCTGCAGGTAGGGAAAGATTTGGTTTACGTCCGATGGGGAATCTGGTATAGAGGCAAAATGCAGATGAGTAGAATTCGGAGTTGGCTTTGCGTTTAATAATTAGGGGGAAAATCTTCATTTTAGTGGAATTTAATCTTGACTAATAAAAAAGTATCTGCCATGAGATATTGTGCTGGGCGATCCAGATGGGGGAAAGGAAGGTTCAATTCTATCGACGAAAAGCGTTTAACAAGAATTAGTGGATTTTCCTCCTATATGACAGTTTTTAGCTTCAGAGACATTAAAGTTGAAGTATTATAAATAAACGAAGTGGAAAGCGACATTGACTTGCTGTATACTATTAGGAACTATAAGTAACCCTTAATTATATCCTTAGAAACCCCTGTTTTGAATTGGTTTCTAAATCCACTGCTATCACTCCCACCATAGCGACACTTTCGCGGTTTTTGATGTCACCTCCCGCATTCCGACCTCATGCGGTCTGTGGACGCACACGGCGGAACCCTCGGTATTCACTGTCTACTAGTAGTTCTGTCGTACCTCCCTTCCCCACTGCTCGGCTGAGGTCAAGGCGTGCTGTGGCCGATCGCATCGGGGTTCCTCTCGTCTGGCCTCTATGACGAGGCGTACCAATCCGGCCTAGACGATCTCAATTGTGAATCCCGTAAACAATGCCATATGCAAGCCAGTCCTATCTGACCCACATTCGTACCCATCAAGGCTGACATGTATTGCTACCCTGACGATGACCGACAACATTCCGTTATGTACCGCCACTTACAGGCCAGTCCTGCTCGCTTTTTTTTCTATCATTATTTTTATTGAGAGTTTTTTCTCCTTTTAAATTAATCTAATCATTTTTATTTTTTAAATGAGTTTTTTCCAACCTTCAATCATCATGTTCCTCAATGGACTTCTTATTTAGAAACTATGAAATGCATTTTGTAAAGATTCAGCCTACCTCGTCTAAAACTCGCATGTAAATTTATTTTAACTTGCTTTGCTGGGATCCCGACGTGCCTTTAATAACATTTATCTATCTATCTATCTAAAATAAGATTTAAACGTCGTTTGTGCTTGTCTTTGGTGTAACTAGCAACCAGATCAATGATAGTTATGAGCTGCTCACACTGATGAGACGTAAGTGTTGGCAACTTTTCTTCACGAAGAGCACCAAGATCAGAGACACTTGATACGTATTGAGACATAAAATTGTTATAATTATAGAGCGTCCCTGAGTCTAAGCAATGTTCAATCAAAAAGGGAATGCAAACTTGAAAAAGACGGTAAATGACAATACTATTAGTGGCAGCACATAACTATGAGTAAATATAAATCGGAAGAGATACACGCCACCGAAAGCTGCACATTAAGTGTCGCGCATCTTTTCTATCGAGAAGAACGAACTCTTAGAAAAACGCAACATCCTGTCCACCTAGACACTTATGAAAATCCTAGATCAGACGCGCAGTTGACCGCTGACATTGTTAATGCTCTCTTGTGGTCTATCAGTTAGCATGATTACCTGTCCATATCTTGTATGATGGCGTGAGTCAAAATTTCTCTTTTCAAATCCTTAATCAGTTTTTATGCCGAAAATGTTTTTTGCAAGATGTGATGTATGCAGACTTCTTCTATAATAGAAAAGCTAAAATTGTCTCGGCTTTTAACATAATTAACCGAGAATTTTGGATATTTGTCGGAAACTTCACAGCGGAGAACTCCAGCAAGTCACACTTTCGAGTTTGGTCCTGTCTCTATCTGCATCGGTCTGTAGTGACATTTAAATCTGTTTTGTTTTAATCAGTAACAATACGCTTTGACGCAACTTTGAATAAGACAAAGAACACGCACGTGCACGTTTACCTGCTGACGACTTTGTTTTTATTTACTAGTTTGTAACTGTTTGGATACTGCTATTTTCGTTTCCTGGATAGCCTACTCGCCATGCCCAACTAGTGGGCTTGTCTCTTATACTGGTGACCCTATATCGTTCATAGCTCTTTCTGTTTATCTGTGTGCATAACTATTTCTATTCGGATTAATCCTCACACTAATTTTTATCGATCAGATTATTGATCTAGCCCTTATTTGCAATTCACACTGTCTCACCCTTTCATCTAATACGAGCGCTACCCTTCAATCTCTCGGTCAACGCGCCAGTCCTCTACCCCATTTATCTGACCTCTAACCGACCCCGGCTAATTATGTCCAGCGATTCTACCAGCCAGCCGATAGCCGGCATTCACACTTTTGACCTGCCATCCGTGTGGCTCGGTGACATCGCGTTATGGCTGCGCACTGTAGAGTCACGATTCGCCGTAGGTCAGATCACACTAGAGGATACGAAATTTCACTATGTTGTGGAAGCACTCCCAATGGACATCGCCACCGACCTGCGCGACATCATAGATTGCCCGCCTACAGAATCCCCTTATACTGCCCTAAAGGAGGCCCTCATTTCCCGCATTTCCCTCTCAACGCAAAAACGTCTACAGCGTTTAATTTATGAGGAGGACCTCTGTGACAGGAAGCTTCTTAGGCGCAGCTTCGTAGGCGTTTGCAGCAGTTGTCAGACGGACAAAAGCTGGATGCCACCATGTTCAAGCAACGTTTCCTCCAACGGTTGCCTCCTGCTGTGCAAGCCATCCTTGCGCCTAACATTCCTTCGTTGACTGTTCAGATGCTCGCGGAAACTGTTGACCGTATACTCGAGTACTACCAGCCTCTTGTTACGGCTAACGTCGTAAAGGGGAAGCACAACTGCCCCCACAATCGAGGATGTCGTCAAACGCCTGGATGCCCTCACTCTCGAAGTTTCCCAGCTCCGGGTCACTCGTGTTTTTAACCCTCGTAGTCCTGCAATTTCTTGCCGCCCGAGATCTCCCACTCCAAACAAACCTACAGTTGATGGTTTCTGTTGGTATCATCACAATTATGTTTCTAACGCACATTGCTGCCACTCTCCGTGCAAGTATAAAACACCCGCGTCGGAAAACTTTCCTGCCGACCAGTAAGGGCGACGAACGTGGTCGGCACATCCTCTTACAGTCGCTCATTCCACATCTTTGGCAGAACTTCCTGTTGTAATTTTCTCGTGGATAATGGTGCGGAGATCAGTCTAATCCCACCCACCTTGACTGACCGTAAGTCACCAAATTCTTCATTGTTCCTCCAAGCAGCTAACAATACTTCTATTAAAACTTTTGGTCAACGATCCCTAACACTAGATTTGCGTCTAAGACGTTCATTTCGTTGGCTATTTACTATCGCTGATGTCTATACTGCCATTCTTGGCGCTGATTTTATATCCTTTTTCGGTCTCATCGTTGACATTCAGTCCCATAAATTATTTGATCCTAAGACTTCTCTACATTGTAATTGTTCCACTCGTACCCTTTCATCACCTAATTCACGCATTTCAACAATCCATTCGTCTACTTCCTATCATCGTTTATTTTCGGAATTTCCATCTTTCACACGACCTTTAAAATATAACCAACCTATCAAGCATTCTGTTGTACATTATATTTCAACTACTGGACCACCCGTGTTTAGCCGTCCCCGTCGTTTAGCCGCCGATAAGTTAGCCACAGCCAAGGCTGAATTCAGTCAAATGATGGACCAAGGCATAGTTAGGCATTCCACTAGTCCATGGGCTGCACCTCGACATATGGTGTGCAAAAAGTCTCTCCTTGACTGGCACCCATGCGGGCATTACCGACGGTTAAACACCTCCACTGTGCCTGACAAGTATCCACTTCCCACTCTTCACGACTTTTCATCTAGCCTAGCTGGAGCGACAATATTTTCCAACATCGACTTAGTCAAAGCCTTCTATCAGATACCCGTTGCTCCAGAAGACATTCCCAAAACGGCGATTACAACACCGTTCAGTCTGTTCGAGTTTGTCAGGATGCCCTTTGGGCAACGCAACTCCGCCCAAGCTTTTCAACGTTTCATCAACGAAGCCCTCCGCGATCTACCGTTCGTTTTTGTCTACGTCGACGAAGTTCTGGTAGCAGATTCCAGTGAACACGAGCACCTATAACATTTGCGTCTCATTATTGAACGATTAAGCCAATTTGTCGTTTTCATTAATGTTTCTTAATGCGTTTTTGGCGCACAGTCGCTGTTTTTCCTAGGACATCGCGTAGATGCTTTTGGTTGTCATGCCATAGATTTCAAAGTTTCAGCTATTCGGATTTCCCTACTCCCACTTCTTTTCAACAACTGCGCCGTTTAATAGGCCTTGTCAATTTCTATCGTTGTTACATCCCTCATTGTGCTCAATTAATGCTTCCACTTACTAACCTTTTACGCGGAAACAACCGTGAGTTTTCTTTTCCTGACACAGCTGTAGAGGCTTTCAATCGTGCGAGGAAGGCTCTTGCGGATACAACTGTCCTTGTTCACCCTATAACTGATGCCCTTCTTTCCATTGTGACCGACGCCTCTGATTTCGCTACAGGTGCTGCCCTTCAGCAACAGACGCCCACTAGCACCCAGCCCTTGGCTTTCTACTTTGCCAAATTGACACCCCCACAAACTCGCTATAGCACTTTTGGTCGAGAACTTCTTGCAATTTATTTAGCCATTAATCATTTTCGTAATTATATTGAGAGCCGAGATTTTTGTATTAATACTGACCACAAGCCTCTTACTTATGCCATTTCTACTTCTTCTGACAAGTATACACCCCGCGAGGCCCACAATCTCGATTTTATTTCTCAGTATACCACCGACATTCGATTTCTTAAAGGCCTTTATAATCAAGTTGCTGACTGTCTTTCTCGGCCTTGCATTAATGTCATCACCCGCCCTTTCATCGATTGGGAGCGCATGGCAGAACTGCAAAATCAGCCGACTTTCAGTGACAGCCTTCAACACACTAGTCTCCAACTCGAAGCAATTCCTCTTTCCACCACCTCCGGTACAATCTTGTGTGACGTATCGCGCGGTGCCTCCCGACCCATAGTGCCAAAAGAGATGAGACGAGATTCTTTTGCCGCGTTGTACAATCTAGCTCACACTGGCATCCGCACTACGCAGCGCCTAGTTAGCGAGCGGTTCGTTTGGCCAAGCATGAACAGTGATATCCGCCAGTGGACCCGTTCATGTTTGGCCTGTCAGAAGGCCAAAGTCGGACGGCACAACAAAACCCCCATTGGCGCTTTTCTCGCACCCGACGCACGTTTTTCACATGTTCATATCGATCTGGTAGGTCCATTTCCAACATCTCGTGGTTGCAACTACTTACATACTGCGACTGACCGATTTACTCGTTGGCCCATTGCAACTCCCATACCTAACATAACTGCAGATTCCGTTGCTCATGCTTTTTTTGGAACACTGGATCTCTCATTATTGCGTCCCTTCAACAATTACCACCGATCGAGGTCAACAATTCAAGTCTAGACTTTTTAACAGCCTAACCAACCTCCTCGGATGTTCTCGCATACGCACGACAGCATACCACCCCTCATCCAACGGTTTAGTAGAGCGTTTCCACCGGCAACTCGAAGCCTTCCCATTGGAGCGAGCATCTGCCTATGGTCATGCTCGGTAGCCGTTCTGCACTCAAGCCCGACTTGGAGTGTTCCGCTGCCGAACTTGTCTACGGTACTACCGTACGGATTCCAGGTGGTTTCTTCGGGTGCTCTCAAAGCTCAACCGACTTGGATCCCAGCGATTATGTGCAAAGATTGCGCCAAGCCATGACTCATCTTCGAGCCACTCCTCCACGTCCTTCAACAAGTAAGTCGTACGTCGACCCAAACTTGCTAACATGTTCTTTTGTATTTGTCCGCGTAGATAGCGTTCGCCGGCCACTTCAACAGCCCTATGACGGCCCATTTCGAGTACTATCGCGCAAGGACAAGCACTTTACAATTTATCGTGGAGACCGCACCGACGTGGTCTCAATCGATCGCTTGAAGGCGACTTATACACGTTGAAGGCGCGCAGCTCAATTTCAAAGATAAGTGAAGCTCTGCATTTATCTGGATATTCTTAAGTAATTAATGCCTGTTTTTTACTCGAGTCCGTTTTACAAGTCGCCTTTCTATATGAGGTAAAATTTTTTCCCAGTTTGTTTGACAGTCTGGCAAAATAGTCGTATTTTGTGAAAAAATACATTGTAGTGAATCCTTTTCCCTACTACCGCTTTCTAGTTTTCGGAGTTAAAAAAACAGTAACACTTGCTACTCAGTTCACGTTTCCGTACGTTGGCAAAGTTTTGATCTTTCTCCTGTAACAAAAACTTTTCTTTTTGTCTGTAATGCCCCGCAGAGCAGGTGCTAAAAGGCGAAAGCTTGCGGCCTCCCCACCGTCTCCGAGGGCTAAAATCGTGACTGAAGACATGGAAAACGCCAGCGAATGTTCTTCGCCGTCTGCAGATCTGATTAACTCACAAATCCCTTTAGTACATGTAGAACCTCTTGACCATTCAGTCGTCCAAAATACGCCTCTGCCAGTCGTAGCAGTCCCTCAGCCGGCGAAATAATGGATCAGCTGATGTATGGAGACATAAACAGCACTTCTGAAAAAGTGCTTGAACAAGCTTTTAAACTTATTGGGGTAATAAGCTCGGAAACTGAGGAACGAATTAAACGTCAGCATAATTTCGTACTGCAAAACATTCCGAGCCACTTATCTGCTATGGAGGGAGCGCATTTGTTCCAACAAAGTAGTGGCTTGAGGTTTAGTGTCGCTCAGTGACTTCGCCGGCTTAGTCGTAATGCGCCGATACTAGTTACCCTTTTCTCCATGATAGAAGTCGATTTTATCTTGTCGAGTAGGGAGATGACTAGAGACCTCTGCCTTAAATGGCGCTGCTCCGTTTCGCCAGAGCTCACACCCGCGCAGCGAAGACTGAATAAACTAAAATCGGCAAAAACCAACACCAAGATAATGACACCTACTGTCAGTCTGAATATGTCCTCTACAACACCATCTGCGGCATCTGCGCATCAGGGCATAGTCAATTCCGTACGAAATTCGACTATTTCTTATGTTGAGCTCTTTAAACATACCACCGCGCCTGGTATAAACACACCTCTATCGACTCCCCCAACAACTCCTAGTAAGCCTTAGCATGTGTCTTAGTCAAATGCAAATCCAATTGTTGTCTCAGCCACTGGGACACCCAATAAATCCAGAACCATTATAAAATCTTTTCCTTCACAGTCGGCTATCAGTGCCTCAAATACCCCGACTCAAAACGAAGCGGGTTCACAAATGTACCCCAGCCCTCATATCAAGGCAGTTAGGCTGAATATGCCGATTTTCCCACCGTTTAATAGACCTCTTGTTCCAATGGAAGCAATGCGTCCCCACCCCCTAACTTGTTTCCTCCACGGCCGTTTTACCAATTTATTCCTCATGATAATGTCCATACTGAATCAGTTAATTCATCCGATCCTCGGTTTCGTCCCAGCGGGAATACGTTGCAGTATCTGCCCCGCGGATTTACAGCAGAAACCCTGTCGGACACCAGACCGAATACCGAGAGGTTGAGAAAGATTGTTGCGAACCGGGACTCTCGCGTTAGTTCAGTTATAATAGACCTTGCTCAAGAGACGAGTGTTGGCGGTGCACAAGAATGCCTAAGCCGAAGTCGTCAGGAACTATCTCATTTCTCTACGCATGGAGCCATGAGTCCAGATTGTCAAAACATGACCTGTAGATTTATGCAGGTATACCGTCCTGCCCGGGTGCTCTGTTGTTGTGTAGGTTTCGTGTGGCATTGGCGACCTCTTCTTGGGAAGGCAGAACGCATGGAACTGCATAGGCTGGACGGAAGAAATTCTGAGCAAGAGGAAAAGAAGTGCGAGACGGGGTTGTATATCGAATTTGAGACGGTGCACAAAATGCTCAATTTAGCGCCCGAATTCGGTCTATTGTCAGAAATAAAGTCGCCATCTGCGTCGCGAACTGAATAAATTACTGTAGAGGGCCTACCATTAAACCGGTATTTTTTGCGTGTCAGCAACGTTAAAGGCGTGTTTCATGGTCGGTATTTAAGCTCAACATTGGTTCCGTCATCGCTGGGCGACGTTGTCGTCATCTTCCGAAATCGGAAAAAGAAATTATTATTACCTGACCTGTCATCAGCCGTCTGACTGACGTTTTTAGTGATAACAACTGATATTTGTTTGCTTTTTCCGTCGGCTGGATCATAAAACATCTACGCTTACTTTAAATAAGCAGTTGTCACAATTGCCACATGAGTTAAGGTCCCAGTATACATTTCTGTCTACAAGTTCAATTATAAGAAAAATGTATTTCTGTCGTCTTATATGAAATTCGAGTCGCAGAACGTAGAAAGGGATTATAGAACACCTACGACGAGCATGTTCACTTATCTTAAAGTGAAACATCGGCAACTTTTTAGATAACCTTTTCTCACCCATATGCATGGCGAATGAGAGAATGAGCAGACGCTCGAGAGCGATCTTGACTTCTTCACAAAACACAAACTAAATTCCTCAAACTAAGTCATTAGTAGTGAATTAGTGACAGTACTTTACTACAGCGGCTTGCATCTGTCTTCGTTACCTACATTCTCATCTTAAACACAATATTTCGAATGTAAATATCAGCCAATTTAAGCCAGTTTTTCTTCCTACTCAACATTGCCTCGCTAGCACTGTGCGGACAGCACCTAACTACTGCATATTCCAGTACTCGAGAATATTGACCAGGTCGTAAAAAATGATATATCGCTTTCAAGATTGATCTTCATTTAAAAATGAGATGTTGTCGCTGACGATGGGCTCAAGCATTAGTGTAAAAGGACTGGCGAAAAAGGTCGTGCTTTATCGATCGGTTTACCCATGAACATACAGGAGCGTTTTTGTGAATTGTCGCATCTAGGTGCATGGGCGAACTAGCTGGTTGTCTAGCGTCTAGGTGTGTATGGATGGAGGTTGTCTGCGTAGAGGTGAATAGGTGCATTTAGACGATGCAGACAACAGTCGTCTGGAAAGACGTGGCTGTAGGTAGGTTTAGTTGTGGGTTGAACAGATCTGACAACACGACTCCACCTGACCTGAGCTAGCCTGTGCTAGCAGCAGTGATAACAACAGGTGATAGCACTGTGTCACGCATACAAACGCTGATAACATCTGAGGCGAGCGCCTGTATTCTAGCCATCACGAAAGTCAGCTAGGGCTAACTAATTCAGCCGAGTAGGAATCCCGAGGGGATAAGTATATCGTTTAGATGGAAAGCATTTTAAATATCTTTTTTACATAATAATGAAACCAAATTCACCGAAGAATTATGTGTGATATATCACAGTAACGAAAGCACACAGTAGTAATGTGCTGTGATTCATAAGTTTTCATTAAACAAATTTCCTCCTCGGTATGCAATAGGCGTTTAGCATTTGATGAAGTAGTGCTAATAACTGTTGGAATGCGGGACGTATTGGTTTTAAAGTATTAAGCCAGTTTTTTCGGAAAATGTCTGAGTTGCAGACCGGGTAGGACTGTTAAGCAATGCAACTTGCATAATTTGCTTTCAACAAAAGCTGACTGGCTGAAAATGTGCGCCAAATACGTGTCCGCGTATCGGGGAGAATTTGCGCCTTACTGGCATAAACGGCACGGTGGGAAAACTGCAACATATTTAGTCCTCCGCGCACTACATGAACCAATAATAAGTGATTGCTTTATTGTATCTCGGTCCGTTGAAGCACACTTCTCTAGATTGTCGTGCAACGTATGCTACCCCTGATGAACATTCATCTTCTTCACAGTAATCAAAATTACTTAGAATTTTTATTCACTTACATTCGCCAATAGCTGCTTAATATTTGCGTACAGAAACCAGGTAGAAAAGACCCCTTTGATTATAGACATTACGTGGTTAGTGAATAAAGACTAACTGGATAATGCTACAAGTTGTGTAGATGAGCTGTCATATTAAGTTAGTTCCCTTTAAATTTTCCGATAAAATATTTTCAACTTAGTAGAAGAAATGCGCACGTCTGTGAGAGATGATCACAGGATGTCCACAATTATCAAACGACATTGTAGAATTATAGGCGGTCACACGTACAAAATTGTACCTGCTGTTCAGTCACAAAAAAATGCAAAGAAATAAATACTTCAGATGATCACAGAGCCAAGTATCCGCGAAAACGGGAAGTTCTCCACCACTCGCAGTTGGGTTCCGTTCACGCTGATTTGCGGCGGCGCGTTGGGGACTGTGGTTGAGTTGGGTGGCGGTTGGTGCATCACCACTGTCTTCTGCGTGTCAATGACCAGACCAAAGCTCTCGCAGGCGTCGGAGACCAGGTCCATGCCCCGTTGCATCTCCTCTTCCGAGGTGGTGTTCAGGGCGCAGTCGTCGGCATAGAGCAGTTCGTGAACGGTGGTTGTTGATACGCGCGATCGGAAGTGCATCCGCCGTTGATTCAGGATGTGACAGTCAGTCCTGTAGGCGATGCGGATCCCGGAGCGTTCGTCGCGGTTGGCGTCCATCAGCATAGCAGGGAACATAAAAATGAATAGGGTGGGCGCCAGTACGCAGCCCTTCTTCAATCCATTGGTCACTGTGAATGCCTCTGAGACAGGTCCATTGTCCGTGACTCGCGCCATCATATCGTCGTGCAGCTGACGCACCATATGAGTGAATCGCTCCGGACAGCCGCATTTCTGCCTGATCTTCCACAGTCCTTCACGATTCACCGTATCGAAGGCTTTCGTCAGGTCCACGAAGGTAGAGTAAAGTTGGGTCCGCATCTTCTGACACTTTTCCCGAAGTTTACGGGCGGCAAAGATCATATCCCTGGTCACAGGATGACCACGGAAGCCGCATTTGCTCTCCGGCAGTAGATCCTGTTCGAGATGGTTATTGAGGCAGTTGAAAAGGACGCGATCGAAATTCTTCTCGTCGACGTTCAGCAAGGAGATGCCGCGGTGATTATCGTAGAATTGGCGATTCAATATGCGCTTATAGAGATGCACGATGGTTGCATCTTTAAAATCTTGCGAAACTTCACCTTGGCGCTACTTCTCTTTGAAGATATATATATATATATATATATCTATATATATTGAAAGGTAGGCATCCCAAGAGATATAAGTTGGAAAGAGGTAGGTTCTTTGGGACAAGAGGGTTTATTGCGTAAATTTTCGACGCTGGTTCCCCAGGTCGTCGACAGACGCAAGCGGAAAGCAAATGTGAAATCAAGAAACAGTAAACGTCAAGAGTGCATTGCGTGTGCGCCGGTTGGCGGCCGTCGTGCGTCAATCTGAGCTGGTTGGTTCCCTTCTCTTCCATTTCTCCTTCAGGTTTCTGTACACGGCATCCAACTCGATATGACGGTTGATGCATGAGTCATCAGAGTGCATGGCCTCGAGGAATTCTCGGCCTTTCTTGAAAGGGCAGACCGCGACAACGCGAGCTTTGTCCCAAGCGAAAGTGTGACTGGTGTCCAGCGTATGCATGGCTAACTGAGACAGATGGTCTCGCCTCTTTACTGCCAACTGGTGCT